>JAUBOD010000080.1:1446680-1473400 GCA_032353885.1 Nothura maculosa
CTATGTGAGTCAGAACATAAGGAAAATCCACCAATTGAATTGGAAAAATTGGAAAATGGTGTCTTTTTTTTTTTTTTAAAGAGTGACATTTTCCTTATCACTACTGTAACAATAAGAGAAGTATGGGGGAAAAAATTAAATGATTATAGCATTTCCAGTGCCATCCTGAGTCATGAGACGATACATCTGCACCTTCTGGAATGCACCTTATCCTATTAGGTTAGATTTAGATGTAACATCTAAACTCTTCCCTTCCTACTTTCAACTCTTCCCAGCTCTTCCCATCCTACCTTCAAAGGGGCAAAAAATTCCTTCTCCATATTCAATATCCAATATTCATACTCGTATGAACAGCTGTTCTCCCCCTTGTTTTAATTTCATCCTAGCTCACCTGTCTGTCAAGACTAACCACAGTATTGTTGTGGTCCCCATCTCCTAACAGTTTTGCAGTATTGACAGGGTTCATTTTGGAACAGTAGGTGTTGATTTTTTTATTTTAAAGACGAAATGAGAGCTGTGCAAGATTCTCCAGAGCACATTCAGAGAAGTGAATGCAAGTTGACCAAAATTAGGTCTGCCCACTTCTCTGGCTCACATACAACTGAACGGCTGTTTCCAAAAGTGTCTGGTATAATGGAAGACTAACTTTGAACCAGACTATCTGCAACACTTAAGCTAGTTATCAAAATGGCACACATGGAATCCCAAAGGGAAAAAGAAATACGACTAAAAGAGACATAACAGAATAATAATCATTTAAAGTTGTGGATGTCCACCAAGTTCATGCCGAAGATTTGGGTTTTTTTAACTAATAGCTGAAAGAATTACGACATCTGTGCACATCTGCCTAAATCCTGGTCTATTATTCACCAAATACCCAAAGATTTTGGCCTCTGAACTTCACTACAAGATAATGCATCGGCTGTAGTCACTTCTGACACAAGAACACCAACAGCTGAGATAAAATCTTATTTATTTTATTCATGTTATTCATTGCTCCTAGACTTTGACCTGTTCTGAAGCTGTGAAAAGATGATGTTAATCATTATCTCTCCGACAACACAAATTTCACACTTTTTTTGCTCTGCATAAAAGACTTCACATCAAGCACGGGAAATGGAGAGTGCGCCCTCCACTAGTTTAAAGACACATTGACTAAATGGTGGATTTTCTGGAGAGATTATTGATGAGACTCTCTAGTTCTGAGCTTGATTCTTGCACTACAAGCAACTGTAGTAGAGATGATAAATTGTGGCGAAGAAACAGGAATAACAGAGAAAAGGAACGGTAGGAATCGCCTCTACTGCCAAAATTTCATGCATCTCCACAGGTTCCCACTTCAAAATGAGCAGAGTTACCTCAAAAGGAAGGCCACGCAGATAACGGATTATTTTCATATGAATTCCTCTCATTAAAATCACTCTTGGACTATCAGTATTCCTTTACTTAGAATGCCAAATTAGCTGCAGTCAAATCCATAACCAAAGTTCTTGGCCACATGACTTTACTCCAGTGTTTGGTGAAGACACAGCCAAGAAACACAGAAGGGTTAATAGGAGATAAGCCTTTCTTTGGTATCCTGGAAGAAGAACGTGTAGAAAATATGACAAGAGAGGTAAACAAGCAGTTCAGAAAAGCAGTAAGATGCTGCAGAAAGCAAAAGCACAGCAACATCATAAGGAAAGAGGAAGGTAAGCAAGGTATCTAGGCACTCATTAGAACAAATCTCTTGTCAGTTTAACCTGTGCATGGCTCTAATTTTTCTTTAATGAAGACAGTGTTATTGCAATCATCAGCCTAGTGAGATCCTCTCTTTTATGCTAACAAATATATAAAAAAAAGGAGCAGACAAATACAAATGCTTGTGCATGTACAAATACATAAAAATGATAAGGTAATGGAGCAAATCCACAGATTCCTGAAATAATGCACCAGATCTAGAACAGAAGCAACACAAGATGGGAACATACAAGAAAAATACTGTTTTGGTCTATCCAAGAAATACTTTTCCAGGATTTGAGCCCCTCAAAATCAGGCTGAGCAACAAAAGCTTGATCCTGCCTCAGTATCTCCACAGGTGAAATAAATACACCTAGCGGTATGCTCCAATTCTTAATAAATTCCATCTATCTTTAATCAAGGCAGAGTGCATTCTAATAGTAATTGGCTCTCCAGGGAAGAAAAAAAAAAGATAAAAAAAAGCTCTCACCAGCAGCTCTCTCCTTTTGGTATCAAGAGGGCTCAAGCTGTGATTACAACCATGGGAGAGATGCGTTCTCCCAGGCTACCTTCCAGCCATTCAAGGTTGAGAGGTTAAAATGAGCGCTTTGAATTTAACTAGAAATAAGGTATTTCTGACCCAAGAATCCCAATGCTGTAGGGCTCTGTAATGACCTAAGGGACAGTAATACCTGTTATCCTCCCTGGGTGCAGTATTAGTGAACAGAAGCTCAGAGAGAAAAACAAGGCTCACACAATGAAAGAATAGGTACAGCACCCAGGTAGGGTATCATCAAGCTTTCAAGATCTTGGGTTAGTGCAAATAGTCATGATTCCATTAACAAAAACTCACCTGTGTCAGTCTGGACTATCTATGAATATTATTCTAATCCTTTACTAGTAATTTGAAGTATATTTTGGAGTAATTATTTTGAACAATCTCAATATCCTTTTATGATATTTACAGAAAAGAAAGACTTAAAATTAAGAGAGGCTCCAGGTTCAGAAATTCAAGGAAAATCAAGAGCATCAAATAGAGTACACCTGTTTTATATAGGCTATTACCCTTGCTTAGCCTGTTCCTCCCCATCAATGGATTCAGCTTATTTTGGATAAAGTTTCAAAATGTAAAGTTTAAAAAACAAATTTGAAAGTGTGAATCTGAGATGTTCTCACCGATCCTTGCCACTTCTCATTCCCTGTTCCATAAAAAAGGGGCTCAATACAAGGAATATGCACACTCTTTTTTCCAGTCCTCAGCTACCCTCTATCCCCCTGCAGCGTGTTTTACATCGCTAGCCAACTGTGCTATGATGAGACCACAGCACAGATATTAGCAGGAATCTGAGGGCCGTTGAACATCGTGCTTATTATAAATGTATTCCAATTATACAAATGTCTGGTCTAAACAACTTCGTGCTCATGTACTCTGAGGTTTCAGTGTTTAATAACCCTAAAAATTTCTCATTTCTGTGTGGTAGTGCAGACGAGCGCTGCCATACTGGGCTGCAATGCGTGGTGCTCTTTAAAACATACTCTTCTCACACCATTTTCTTGGACTTGTTTCTTCTTTTCTGCTTGTCATGGTATGTATTTACGCACTTGCATTTCACTGTTCAAATTTCTCTAAAGAGGGGCAAAAGAGCTTTAAAAATGCTGTTCATGGGACAAAAGGAGAATATGCAGCAGTTGAGCTCTCACCCACAGCTGAGACCTCTCTCCTCAACTCTCACACCAATTACATAGCATAAGAGACCCATAACAAAGAGAAAACCTTCAATAGTGTTTAAGAAAAAACAGACAAGCAAAACTACAGACTGGCTTAACTCGAGGAGTTAGGACTAGGGCCAGTATGGATTCTAGATTTCTCCCTAGCTAGAACTATTTTTTAAAGTAAAGTAATACATCACATAAAAAGATAAAACACTGACTCAATTAGACTACAGAAGCCAATAAAATCTTGCAGCCTGATTTCCACAGCAGCAGCTTTTGGCAGCTTTCATACAAAAAAGATTTTCTAGCTCTGTGTGTGTTCGTTCAGAAGGGTAGTTGTTGTCCTCTTCTGAAAACACATGCCTAAGAAATCTTCGAATCATAATTTGCAATGAACTAAAGTGCAGAAATGGCATTTTATTTTCCCAACTTCAGTTAACACTTGACTTCCCATAAATGACATCCTGGTACCAAAAACAGAGCTATGACTTTATTTGTTATGACACCGATTCTGTTAGCATGAAATGGGTGTTGTATCCCTTTGCCAAGTTCCATCTCTTAATTAATATGACCTTTCAGCAGTGCTGTTCAGTTACATTTCCAGTTGAACAGACCACTTCTATGAACTTTTTATCAACTGAAGTCTTTAGGATAGTTAAAGAAATCAAACCACATCAAATGCAAATTTAAATGCTGAAAGGAAGACTTGATTAAATATGCCCTTCAAAGCACAGAGGAAGAAGAATGTTTAAGATATGCTTTGCTTTGCCTTATAGAGGAGCATTTTATTGAACATTTCTTAGAATCCTCAAGGTTGGAAGGGACCTTTATAGATCATCTAGTCCAACCCCCCTGCACATGCAGGGTCACCTAGAGCAGGTGGCACAGGCTGCATCCAAGCAGGTTTTGAAGATCTCCAGAGAAGGAGACTCCACAACCTCTCTGGGCAGCCTGTTCCAGGGCTCTGTCACCCTCACAGTCAAGAAATTTTTCCTTAAGTTCCTGGGGAACTTTTGGTGCTTCGGTTTGTGGCCATTCCCTCTAATTCTCTTAGTGGCCACCACTGAAAAGAGGCCCAATCCTCCTCACTCCCTCTTCAGCCTACTTAATGAAATCTGTTTTCATTCGATTTATTTTAGAGATTTCATTAGAGATTTAGAGATTTCCAGCAGGAAAGGGTAGGAAAATATCTGCAGTATTATTAACTTTTCCCCCTTTCTCCACAAAATTCAGTATTACCACAAATTTCCATCAAATGTTAGTACGTATGATAGATGCATATATAATTTTTACTGAATTTCCACATGTACAAAGGAATATAAGCCAGATTGTCCTATGGAACTTCAAAACCATCATGTCTTTGAATTAACGCTGCTTTGCAATGTTCCAGTACCCATTTGGGGGCTACTTGTATTTGTAGAAAAATGAAGCATTTTGCTGTGTACGTCTGTGTGCCTGGACACATGTGCATTCCTGTTGCTGTTGCCACCATGAAGGAGCGTGGAACTGAGAGGAAAACAGCAACGACCTGGAGTGGCCCTGCACAGGCCACGACCAGGCCGCCATCTTCTTGAGTGTTCTGTTCCCAGCACAGTTTGGCAACACGACATCAACTGTGCTTAATCCTAAAAATATTGATCAGTTGACCAATCACCAGTTAGTATTTGGTTGTCAAGGAAACAAGCATTTATCTAAGTATCGTTTAGGCACCCCATGCCAAAGTCTCTGTAATGAAATGCAGGAGAGCCGCCAGCCATTTCCCCATCTGCTTCAGTTACGCTTTGGGGTAGAGCGATGACCTAGCTACCATTCCTTCATTTCCAGCGCAGATCCCTTTCCCAGTTCCATGTTTTCCATGGTAAGGCCACCCCTCTTGCGATGTGTCCCACTCCTTCCAGCTCAGGCTTCAGCTCCCTGCCCAGGCAGCTCTGCACACCCATGGCCTCCTTCCTACACAAGGAAATCCCAGTTTGTCACAATACCATGGCAAGGCATTCCTTTAACCTGGGCAACTGGCTCCACACAGAGCCTTCCGACCCATAACCACACAACAGCATGATTTTCTCTTGATAAGGTTCAAGCTCCTCACAGCTATTTTGAAGATGAATTTTTTGAAGATTAATGTCTTTTTTTTTTTGGAAATTCTTTGAAGATCAGAGAGCTAACTACACCTGTCTGTAGTGAATATCAATCCTGCAATCAGATGAGGCATACTTATTTCTGAGGAATCTATGCCCTTCATTTTCTCAAGGAAAGAAAAGGTTTTATATATGTATTTTAAATGGAATGTCATTAAATCAGTGCCAAACGACTAAGGACAATTCTGAAGAGTATGTTCCAGGAAGATATTTATAAATTCATTGCATTTGACAAGAAAGCAGAATTTTCTGATGCTCACTGCAAAGCCTGCAAAACCAGCTAGTTGCTGTGGTTACCCTAATGATCCTGTTGCCCACCAAAATCATCTCTGGTGCTTTCACATACTGCATTTGGACCATATTTGTATTTATTCCTTCTTAAAGAAAAATAATAATAAAAAGGAATGACATGAACCAGAAATACAGGAAGAATTCTTTGCAGATGTGTAATTCTTAGCATACGGCTCCATCTGCACAAACACACAAATGGAAGTGCCCCATTTTAGTGTAGAACTTTGACCAGGAGTCACCAAAATCAGAACAGCTATTACCAAATGTGTGCTTATCACAGAAAGGACAGGAGATCCTATAGAAACTGCATAAATATTCAATAAAAGGAAAGCACAGCCTGACACACAAGGGTTACCATGGTATTTAAGAAACAAAGACCATCAACCCCTTCACAAAAGTATAGACAGCTCCAGCACAAGCTAGAAGAAACTTTAGATTAACAAAATGAACAGTGTCTTACCTAAAAACAGTGTTACCTTATTCCTCACAATATCTGACTGGCTTAGAGATGAAGAATGAGATGTTGTATGGCATGTATTAATGCATTCCTTTTAATACTTTTAGTTATTTTTGCTAGCTTTGTAAATATTCAGCCTTCTTTAAAGCCATGCGTATCTCACTGAGTGGACATCTTATAATAAGGAGATCCGTAGATTCCCTTCTCTCTGTGAAAAAAAGTATTTATGATTTCCATCTTCAATTTCCTATTTTTCAGTTTTATTATCTTCCAAATTTTAAGTAGTAAAACAGAAGAGAGGCTTCAAAACCATTATTTAGAATAATTTTAATTATGCCTCAACTTAATCATCTCCTTCCAAGAGTAAACACTTCGAATCTCATTCTTGCTCTCAAAAATGCTGAGTAAGCACCAAAAATTACAAATAAACATATAGGACACATTTGCAAAAAAAAAAGGACCTAACAGATTGTATGTCACTTGCTATGTGAGCATCTATCACTATACACTAACTAGGCGGATTCTCAAGGAATCATTTCTATAGCCAACTAGTCAACCTGCTTTGGGACAGGGGCGATTTGCAAACAGTTTGTAAAACCAGATGTAAGTCAGCTCAAGTCCTAACAGTAACACAGGGCCTGGAAAATGTAGGACTCCAAAATGCAGGGCCCTCTAGTTCCTCTGTTCAAACCGCAACGTGGCCTCACTGTGAGTGCCACCATCTTCAAGACCCGTAGGACTCCCATATCAAGACAATAAATATTAGTCTGTTTTAGAGGCCAGAAAGGTGATGTTTGTGAGATAAAGCAGATACATTGACATTGTGATAGACATCTGACCCCTAAGAAAAAAGGCACCACCAACAGATACGCATTTAATTCCAGTGCAGTCACATCCAGTGGATTCACTTGACAGAGCAGAGCCCATGGACCACTCATATATCCTTTTCTTACATGTCCATTTCCCATCTCACCAGGTTTTTTATATTCGTAGCCTTTCTAATTAATATATGCACACTTAGTACACTGAGGCTTTACACTCCACTGAAAATACCACAAAAAGTTACAGTAACAAAACACTAAAGGATTAAAGGAATCGCTTATAGTGAATATAAGGGATACCATGCATTGCCATCGTGGCAAAAATGAGATTGGGTACATCCACGAGAACTGCAATTACTTTGCAGACAAAACCATGAACAGTACAGGAAAAAAAAAAGCTAAGTTTGCTGGATAATTTATTCACAACGAATAATTCTTCAAGCTCTAAAAGTAATTACATACCATGATGGAGTATTATGCATTAGTTGGGGGTACTAATTAGTTAATGTTTGTACAGCTTGTTGAAGATGTAATGTGCTTAAGTATTATTATTAAGTGTAGTATTCAGTTTTAAATTATTTTTACCGTAACTCAGAGCATTTACCATAACTCTGAGCGAAGAGCAATGATCAGGTGAACATGACACTGCTCATCCTTTGCCATGAAGTTAAATTTACAGCACAAATTAGGTACTAGCAGGAAATATTAACCTTTCTGTTGAGCAGATGAGGAATTACATGATTTATTGCCTTTGCAAAGGACCATTTTGATATAGACGTGTTACTTCATCTGATATGCAGCAGATCTCACTAGTTCTCACTATACTCTCACGGAAGAGAGTATATTGATATTTAGAGCTGTCAGACTCAGTCGAAGGGACACTAGTGAAAGTAAACATGCCAGTGTGTTTATGCTGAGACAGATATATATTTTTCATGAGTAGCTACACTGAAAATTATCTAGCTTTCTTTTAAAAACTGCATTTTTTAACAGAAGGCCCTAAGTAAACAAACCACAGAAAATTAGAGAAGGGGCATCCATTTCATGCAACATCCACATGAAAATAGTTATCATCTACAAAGGCCAAGCACTTAGGGTTTTGCCTCTCAAAATTTGCCAGTATGATCCTTCACTAAAAATCTATCAGGCTAAGGAGGCCCAGTGCCTTTGAAATTTTACATGTAAATAACTATTTATGCCTTAAGGAAATGCATAAAACAATAGTTTTAACAAAAAGCACAGCAATTTACTACAGTTTAATAAAAATTCTGGCCTTAGTTTAGGAAGTCAGAGATTCACTGCGAACTTTGCAGTCACATTCAGCTCCTGACAGCCTGTTTGTGTACGTACATTACTCTTGACAGATGCTAAAATGAATGTATCCTAAATCAAGTGCAGTGTGAAAATGAAAATCAAATATTTTATATTTCGATGAGTCATTGTTATTAATCTCCTGCATCTGGAATCTTTTCGAAGTGAAACTCCACAACCTTATCTCAAGGTATTTTTAAATTATATTTGAAACTAATTTAATATAGTGCAGGTCAGGGCTGTTTTACACCTTCCTTTGTGAGTTCAAGTTTAGTCACCAATGTGCAAACACATGCCACTTTGGTCCAGCTGACAGCTAATGGATGCATTAGCACCTTTATTATTACATTTCAGTTTAAACTATGCAAACAAGCAGTAATGGCTAGGGAGTCTAGCCTAAAGAAAGAGATGAATTGGAATGTTTTCAAGGCCAAACTAAGAATTTAGAAAATTGGGCTTGAATTTGTTGGCAGCAAATGCATTAATTTCCCCCAAGATGCCTCATTAGTATGTTACACCCATTGATGCAACCTCTGTTAATTTAATACCATCACAAATATTATATTCTTAACTCCAGCATTGCCCGTCAGTTGGGCTTATATTTATTGACAAGCAGAAGAGAGAATTTAGCAGTTCCAGTTCAAAGACATTCTCACCAGGATATCATTATCAGCAAACACGTCCATCTACATCTCAACAGGCCCTTCCACATCTAAGAGTTTCTTCCCTACTGCCAGCCTTTCAATTTCATGCCTTTAGAGGTTAGCTAGTTGCTTGACTCCTTCAAAATGGAAGGAGCTCCATTGGCCTTCAACAAGACTTCACAGAGTGGGGATGCTGTCACCTCTCCCCTCCATGTGAGTGGAGTTTTCCTGTGGTTCAACTGCAGTAAGAATATCAGAGATTCTCAACATGGAAACAAGCTGTTTTTCTAGAGTTATTCTAGATTGTTTTCTTGATGTTCTGCAGGTATGGTGTCACTTGGACACCCTCACTTTTACTGAGTTCTTGGGGACACAAACACATTCTGTACATGTTCTATAGGTACCACAGCCTTGCTGTTTATACAGCTAAGGACAACTGCTAAGGATGTGCAGCATACCAGAATGTTCAAGACCTCTAAACACGCTTATCTAATCAGCACAGATGCCAGACCAGCTCCAGGAAGGAATGCCACCTCAGCAGGGTATTGTTGCGGGCTGCCTATCCTTGCCTCCCTGCCATACTCACTGACCCATGGCCATAGGACTATACTGTTTCCCATTCTTGAAGGTAGCTCACCCAATTGCAAAGAAGGTAATTGCAAAATATGAATTTAGCATAGGATGCATGCAAGATATGTGTATACCAAAAGCCTGGATCAACAGCTCTGTGCTTAAACACTCCTATTCATTTTAGATACGAAGTCATAAGACAGTAACTTAAGAGTCAAAATTACTCATCTAACTTGAACTATACTTTTACCTTATTTTGGCTCCATTCATGAGCTCACAACACTTCTAAAACAGAAGAAGATAAAACATCTAACAGAATGCCTACATACAACATTATATATATGATTGGCTGCAGTGGCATTATAATCTTAGTAGTATTTCCCTCAAAATACCTTCTTCCCTATACCTATATAGCAAGACTAAGATCAGTCACTTCTATCAGTCACCCTTAAGAATACAAAAAAGAATCAGCAGTTTGATCATTTATATTTCTAGGAGTAAATTCACTACCAAGGCACCTATACATACCTACAGATTTCATTGCAGCAAGACAGATTAGACAGCACCCAGTGACAGCCACATTTGTCTGCTTCCTATATGAAATATGAAAAAGCAGAGCATCTGTAAATACGTCTTAGGTAGGACTTGTGAAAATAACTCTAGACATGCAAGTCACAAGCAGCCATCTTCCAATACAACCAAGCAAATATCATCCAGACATCAACAGTGACAAAGTTTGAGATTTCCCTGTAGCAGTTTTTTGCAGAAGTTTCATCCATCAAACTGGATGATACTAATACTATTCTGATATTCTCTCGATGACAAAACTGACATAACTGCCTTAAAGAGTGTGCAGAGGAGCCAGGACTAATTCTATCATGTAAGGTACAGTAAGGCCAATAAAATAAACACACATTACCTCTAAACATATTGCATTTCTCTCTCCAAGAAGTTTTTTTATTAAAGGTTTAATAGCACAGGCTGTATAAAAGTAACTGGCTATTCTGTTTGTTTGTTTAATCCTTGGTTAAAACTTGATGCCCTCTAGTCAAGAATCAAGTGCAGCATGTCACATCTGATAGTATCTATTAGTACTATGAATACTCTTCTGGTTTACTGGTAATACTTGTTCACACTTGGCTAAATCAATAAGCAATTTCCCCATATGTATGTATATACAGCAGCTCTGACGGGAACCAGATGGCTTACTCCATGTGCGATTAAGTTTAGTATTTTCCCAGGGGGGAAAAAAAAAAAAGAATAAACAGGATGACTTTTATATATATAATATAAAGGAAAAATACCCTTTGCTTAGTTCCTCTTAGGCTACCTATTACAGCATGAATACAGCCAGTGGCAACACAAGCACAACAAGGTAGTGGTGAATTAGTGACTTCACAGACAACATAATGCTTTATGCTGCAAATAGAAAGACAAGAGATCAGCAGAGGTGGAACATCTGCTGTAAAAGCAAAACCTTTGAGTGAGTTTAAGGCCTTAATGTTGTCCATTAGGGGGAATACTTGACATTTTACTGCAATATATGAATACAAGATTTAATTCTGAATATTCTAGGAGTGTAAAATTCCTCTAAGGACTAGCACAAAATCACCTACAGCTCAAGTCCCAGCACCCTGTCCAGACTCCAGGTGTTCCTCTTGCATAAAAGGCAATCCATTTTAGTTTACTCACAGCAGCTTTGGAATACAAAGTGAAACATCATCCTGCAACTCTTTGAAACCATTTGCTTTCTCCTCTATTTTTATATGCTACTTGTAGAAGCACAGAACTGCACAAGAATTCATGGAGATAAGACATCTGATTCCACTCCAAACCACTATAAAAAATACCTGAATCCCAAATAGATAATCACTGTATTACCCAAATCAGCTAAAATGTGGAGAAAAAGGAGGAAGGGAATAATAATATCATGAACCTCATCATGCCCTACACAATTACATTGGCATGTAATTGCCCATGTTAATTGCTAGTCCAACACTTCCCAGTACCAGTTCTAGGCCTCATGAAAAAGTAACAGCAAACTCCTGTACTCTGTTTCCTTTTCTCTAATCATGTTCAGTCTCAAAATGATTCCCATGAATTAACTATGTGTTTCTATGCAGTATCACATGAAACCACAGTGGGCATGGCAAAGGCAAAGGCTAATGGAGGAGGCAGCCAAAGAGTACATTAGAGTAACAACAAAATGGCCGCGTTCACAGGCCCGAGCAGAGGCCTGGGTTCACACAACTAGAAGAGAAAGCTGTACGTCTGCCTCAAACTGTTCACTATCCACCCGGCAAAATGGAATACCAACCTCCAGACACATAAGCAATGAATTTAGTGTGTTAGCCATGAATAGAAGGTGTAAAAACTGAAGCCAAATCACATAGTTCCCAAGATGGTGGTCTTGAAAGGAACACTCCTACTTCACAAATTCTCTTTCTGTTCTATTTTTTAGAATTATTATATTCTTATTATTATTATGTTCTTTAAATACAGTGAAATATTTCACAACTCTTGCTATTGGAGATAATCCATAAGGCTCCTGTTTCCTTAGGTCAGAAGGAAGGGGTGAGACCTCAGTGAGAGAAGCACAGACAGACTATAGAGTAAAATTTTCTTTCAACTTTCCCTATATACAAGTAGTATTTTAAAAGAAATGATTATCACCTGTTTATAAATGCTGAGATAACTATCAACAGCTTAGGACAGGCTGTATTAATTTGTTTATCCATTTGTATGTAATTTAGTAGCGATCAAAACAAATTGCATACGTGCAGTTAGACCTGCATTGCTAAAGCTGCTGGATTCTTTGTGTTTGAGAATTTAGTGCTCCAGATTGCCAGTCCTAGAGACAGGAATCCTCACTGTAGCCACCAGACAGGTCCAACAGCTGGGCTCTCCTCTCCTCACAGCTTTTCTATCCTGAGTGGTGGGAATAATTGAGTCTCTAATTCCTAGTGTTTTCAAAGCTGTTCTTCTGTATTATACTATTTCCACAAATATTATTTTTGATATGGAGATTCTGCGGATTTGGAATCTAGAGTGCTGGGTGCAACCCAAACAGAAAAATGTTTTCTTTGAGAAACAATCTGGGAGTAACAAGTGCTTTCCACACAGGCCAGAACACTGTAGAGCACTAAATCTTTTCATCTCTCATTAATATAAGTGGATTTAAAGTGAAAAATTGGAGGTGAGATCTGATATATATTGCCTGGTGGCAGTGGCTCTTTGCCTTTCAGCACTACCTTCAAGTCAATGGATTCTGAACATATCCTTTCCTCCTCTGCTGTTTGGCACAGCCCTTCATCTGGGCACAGCCCTGTTGAAAAGTTGTTTCATGAAGCCATATCACATCCTATTTATAAAACTTCATGGACACACAGAGTTGCATCTGCAAGACAATTCTTAGGTGCCAAGTGGATTTCCCTGATACAGAGTCCAGCTATGATAGATGTTGTCTATTTTCCACCAGGTTCCGAGTTGTCTCAAATACTACCACTTTTTAACATGATACTGTGGTGACTCAACGTACTATAGTAGGTCATTCACAATTAAAGCTAAGTGGACAAATGCTCCACTCTGCCTGACACTTTGCTCCTCTGAAGCTATTTTAGTAATGCTCACTACAGCAAATCTTGATCTCTGCAAAGTGATCTACATTCTGGGCAGAAAATTGGGACAAAGTTCTCATCGCTCTGTCTCAGTTCCCATTTTTTGAAAACTGAAGAGTGGTACATACCTACTGTGTCCTGAGATCTACCAATTAAAATATACTATGCAAAAGTCATCTTTTTTTAGACACAAAAGGACAGAAAACAAAGCATCAAGTTCAAGAATACTCACAGAGTCCTATTGTTTTCTGCATGGCCCTTTGCCACAGAGACAGCCTTGGACCTCCAAGCTATTAGGAAGATTTTCTGGCTTGCTACCATCTATGAGCTTCTTATGCCCTTGCCAGTAACATTTAAACGCATCCAACAAATGCTTCATTGCTTTTAGAGTGACAAAGATGATTAAGGGACTGGAGCATTTATCTTATGAGGAAAGACTAAGTGAGCTGGGCATGTTGAGCCTGGAGAAGACTGAGAGTAGATCTGATCAATATGCATAAGTACTTTAAGGAAGAAGGTAGGCAGAAGGGGGCCAAACTCTTCTCAGTGGTGGCCAGTGATACGACAAGGAACAATGGATATAAGTTGAAATACAGGAAGTTCCATCTCCACATGAGGAAAAACTTCTCTGTGAAGGTGACAGAGCTCTGGAATAGGATGCTCAGGGAGGTTGTGGAGTCTCCTCTGGAGGTCTTCCAAACCCACCTGGATGTTACTGGGTACCCTGTATTCTGAGTGTCCCTGCTAGAGCAGGGGATTGGACTAGATAATCTCTAGAGGTCCCTTCCAACCTCAACCATTCTGGGATTCTGTGAAACCACTAAAATAAAAATAAAATCCTTGCCTGTACATAATCATCCATGCTAGAACTCACAAACAAAGGCAAGGGTTTTGTTCTAACTAGACTCTGAGAGATGCCAGATTAATGGCATTTTCCGACCTTTATTTTATTCCCCACTCTTTCATATGCACTATTTCAGGTACCCATGACAACTGTAAGGCCGATGCCATACTCCTTCTACAAGGTAGAATTTTTCTATTTCCCTTTCACTTACCAATATGGTTTAAAGATGCAAAGACAAACAAACCTGTTAGACCAAGAAGCCAATACTCCCATCTGTGAATAACCTCCCACTCCATCCATCTTACTCCCTTCCATAGGAAGGGAAGGAATAAAAGATCCTATGAAAACTGGAGTTTGCAGCAAGGTACAGAGGCAACTACCCCCCAGGAATTCTCTAGGAATTGAACCCTTCTTCTTTTGTGTAGATGGGGAGATCTAAAGCCATCTAAGCCTATTTGGCCGAGGAACAGATAGATGGGATGAAAGCTGATTAGTGTCAAAAATGTTTACTGCTGCAGCCCATCTGTGTTCAGGCCTCAAATACCTGGCTTGAAATGACCAAATGCTGGGATGTTAGTGTGCTATAAATACAAATCACTCAGGAATTTCTCATGTCAATGCTTACAACACACCCAGCGTGATAAAGGGCTGCTCCTTTTGTAATGCCAAGCAGCTTTGGCCACTAAAGCACATAGTCACCCTCCTGAAAAGAAGAGGTAAGTCCACCTAAATGAGCGTTAGTCCAAAGTTTGGAAAAGCACCAAACTCTCCTGCCTGCATCAGCAAGGCTCCATATCCAGACTGGCTCCAGTAGCTCCGTGCTGCAACGAGATGTGGAATTCAGCTAGCAGCTTTAACACCAAGAATCACATCGACCCTATTATCCTGGAGAGGGGTTTGAACAACATTTCTAGCAGCAAGATACTTGCTAATAAGATTGTTTGTCTCCTTTTAAAATGAGAATTTGGGGAGAGGGGATTTTTTTTGTCTAAATGAAAAAAAACAAATTAGCAGGTTCAACGAATATCTCCCTGTTTCTATTAGCATTCTGCCTCCCGGCAGGAACTACATAATGAACCAAAATTGATTTTTTCCCCCTCCTTAAAATAATAGCAGTACATTATGGAGTTGCCACAAAAGAAGAAGAAGGGGTGAGATAAGAGGAGAAGGGAGATAGAGAGGACAAACTCATTCTGTCACAACTCCAGCAACACAGGAATCTTTCACAGGGCCCAGGCAATGATTAGAATAGGAATACAAGTATTTTCATGCCTTGTAAAAAGCCTTTGTGATGCAGCATCTGCTCTGTTCCAACAGTACTCACGAAGCATCAAACCCAGAACCTGTGATGTTCCTAGCAAGGCACAAAATTAAAGCAAGTAGAGAAAGAGGTGAAGGGAAGGCGAGAGGATGAACTGCCATCCGCACACCCCCTCCCAGCACATTGCTGTCTATTGTAGAGGAAAGAGAATGACTCAGAGCAATTTCCGAGTTCTCTCAATTATTTGCCAGGCTCCAGATGAGAGCAGAACACATTTAATGGCCGCAATACGGCTTGGAAAGGCCCAACCTAACTGAAGTCTGGGAGATGGGCCTTCCTTCGCCGCTGTCTCACTGCAGGATCTCAGGCAAGGCACTTGGAAGTTCACAGCACCTGTACTATAAAATCAAATTTCAGAAACGCTCATCTCCCACCAAGCAAGGGCTATGCACCTAATGAGACTTTCTGAGATATTCTGCCTGCTCCTCCACTCCTTTTTGAGGTTTACAGCCTGGGTCTCAACTGCTGAGGCACAGATGGCTGAGCTTTTCCATGAACACACGCTGGCCTTTTGGTAACAACTCACCCTTTGCGAGTGCTGAGCCCTGGAAAAAATGTGCCCCTGTGCATTTGTTCTTACATTACTAGTACTTTTATAGCGCACTTTTCTATATACTGATAATTTCTTGTAGTAACAATGCCTTACGTAAGTGTAAATTCTATAGTCATGCCTAAGCCTGGAAAATTTGTAATATTTACCTCCTCCTCAAACCTCTGACTCCCCAAACTATACAAAACTTATGCCTCTAACAAGGGGTATTTTGCAATTGTCTCATATTTTTTAAGACATTGGCCAAAAAGAAAAAAATACAATTGTCTTTTAAGAAATCTTCTAACAAAGCTAGGAGTAATTTCTGTCTTTCACAAGGCTCAAGCCTAACCCCTGCGCAGCCCTGCCAAAGTCAACAGACAGAAGCACAAAAGCTACGTAGAACTGAAGCCTCAGAATCAATGTTCTCAGTGTTTTGTTTCTTTTCCTTTCTGCATCTTGTTCAAAGCAACATGATAATGGTGTTCAATGAATAAAAATCATCACTGGTATATCAACATTTCCTTTTAAATTAGCCTCAAAAGGAGGAGGTCAACAGTAGCCCCCATGCTTGCATACATTATGTGCTCTTCCCGATCCGATCCTTCCCACTGGCAATGGAGAAGGAAGCGGAATTCATGGTTAACGTAATTTTGTGTGACTGACTTAGCATGTATGAGCAGAAGTGACAAGTGCCCTGGTTTTAACTCCAATGAACAATCCAGGAGCATCTCAGCAGGGTCGGACTCACACGAACAGGTGGGGCTGCTTTTCAGACACCGGGGTAGGGGTAGAGATTGAGAAGTCAACATGTACAAAGCAACCTAAGATTGGCTTGTGCCAAACGTCTCCAAAGGGTGCTGAGCTTTGAATCAACCCTGCTTAGGAAAGATGTTCACTTGTTTATTGCTTTTTTCTTTCTTTTATAACTGAGAAATAGTAGATGAATAATCTAGCAGAAAGAAGGAATCATTTCTGCACCAAAGTTCCTTCTCCCCACATAACTTCATGGTGTGCTATACAAATATTTTGCATGACATCTACGGAACGCATAATATTCCAGCTTGGTTTGGGTACTTGCTTTTTATAGCTCCCACATTTTGAGCAAGTGTCCAAATAAATATGCAAGAGGGGAAGGACGACACGTGCACAAAGCAAAGGTCAACACGAGACGGCAGCAGTCGGCTAACGGGATGGTGACAGCCAAAATCCAGAGCATCCCGTTATCCTAGAAATTATTACCAATAGGCTAAGCAGAATCCCACAGGCCAGGTGTCTTGACTGTAATCCCACAGATGGCAAGAGAATTATTCTCATTTATAGTAAGGCCGACTCTGGTTTTCTTGGGTACAAGGAAGAACTCAAAAGCATGAGCTAGAAAAAGCAGCAACGCAGATTGAACCTGCCACACTCACCTGCAGTACAAGACCAAACAGCACAGCTCAAACACCTGCATTGCTTTTTCATATGCTAGAAATCCCACTGAAGTTAAAAATAATAATGCTGCTCATACGTGTGAAAAAACAAACCTGAATAAACACCTAAGCTTGCTGTTTCAAAGCAAAAACTACCACAGGAATAAAAAAGTGAGTGGTTTATGTTTAAGTTGAGCTGGACACTTCTAAAAATAAGATCAGGGCTGTGAAAGTGATAGGTATGTCTACACCACCCCCGGCCTCACTCATAAACTATAGGAGGATGGCCTAGAGCTATGCTTCAATCATGCAAAACAGTAATTTTCCAAGAGATATCTCTGGAAAAATTCATTATTCATAATTAATTTCCATTGTATTTTCTCCCCAGTTCTTAAACCTTTTCACTGCTGGAGATGCTCCCAAGATTTTTGTCCTCAAATTTGTTCGCGCCGTGCAGTGCACGTCTTCCCTCTCACAAGTGCAACCTCGTAGCTATGGAGACCACGAATGTTAAATCCAAGCAGACGATGGCATTTCAGTGGGGCTTATGGCTGCTACACGTGTCTTCAGTATCAGCTGGTTTCTGTCTCCTGGTGTCCTCTGTGCTGATAGTAAATGGATAATAAAGCACCTTGCAAACACAGTCAGTCTGGACAGCACCATTACATTTAAGGCAGGTTTATTGTGATTTACACCACATCCAACAATCCCACAGCTGGAGTTCAACAAACTTAAGCATTATCTTAAGTTTACATCCCTGAACAGGGTAAATGAATCAAATGGATGCTGTACAGTAAGAGTACCTGAAAGCCTCGGGTGAGCTGGGGTTCCCTGGTGTTTAATGCTGTGTGTAACTGACATTACCATGAAGAAATTATGCCATGTTTCCCACCTGTTCCTGACCCAAAGGGACTTTTCAGCTTCTTATTTATCTGCCATAATCCAAATTACCTGGATTGCAGTTCTCTAGATTGCAGATACACTGCATCTTTTGTGCACTTGGATTGTGACCAAATTCCAGTGGATTATGGTTACATTTGATGGACTTTCAATCACAGCAGAGAGATTCAGCTGTCCTCCAAATCATATCATTGTAAATTAAACACCGTTTTATTGAAGCTAATGAAACTTCAGTGGTATTAAACATGACCAACAACAGAAGGAAGCCATTAAGGTCAAGTCCCTATGACATCCAGTGAAAAGGTGAGTAACTTTATTAGTGTCAGATCTTGTTCAATCAAGCTGCTCTTAAAACTAAACAAAACCTTCACAAACATGACAATAAAAATGACAAGGGTCTTTGTTTTTGAAGATTCCAGAGAAAATATCCCTTTTGCTTTTACTTTGTTCTTCCCCCAGCTCCCTGGTGATCCAAAATTTCAAGTGCCAAGTCTAAGACATCTTAAAGACACCCTATTTTCAGAATATCCACCTGTCAGATATCATACCCATAGAACTGAGAGCCATTAACCACTACCCGATTTTAGCACGCCTTTCATACTGCCTGTCAAATCTATTCTAATCAAATCCAACCTGAGGAACAGATACGAATACATTTCAACAAACCTATAAGCAGGCAGAATGACCACAAGCAAGAAGGCAAAACTCACCACAGTCCCCTAACACCTCATCACACATAGTCTGAAGTAAAAAGTTTTGGAACATCATAATGCAAATGCTCCTTAAAATACATCAAAAAACCCATGATACTCAACAGTGAAAACATTTCTTACACACACATTAATAGAAAATCAACTCAACACTTCAACACAGCAATGACAAAGTATGGTATTTTCTTGGCAAAGTTGAACAATAGACTAAAGAAATTGAAGGCTTTCCTATTTATATTTCAAGTACTTATGGAATGAAAACCTGGTCTACATGTGTGAAACTTTAGCTCCCTGTTAACACTATTAACTAAGAGAGTTGTCTCACAAGCTAAGCTGTCATTATCTGAAGGTTTACACAAAACAAAAACAAACAAAATATAATCCTTCCTCCTCAAGCCAGATATCTACAAATGGACTGTTTTTAGTCCTGCGTAAGGCTCAAACTTAGCAAACCTAATATGGAAGCATGTGTGTTCCACCTCAGCCAGTGACACAAGTGTGCAACACTCAAGTCCCATTTCCCCCAGAGCAAACCCCAAATCAAAAAAGCTTATTCATCTTTTTAGTGCTTAGAGACACCTCAATATCTTCAAACATTTACCTCTCCTTCTCAGCAGCTGAAATGGTTTTAGGAGGATCATGGTTCATACCTCACATTCCCTGGAGCCGGAGATGGTATATGTGCAGGGCCCGGATCCATTAACGGATACACCCATGGTCTCCGAATTCGTTGGCTTGTAGTCCACATAATATTCCTGTAAAGGGGAGTTCATTTGCCTTTCACACTCCCTGGCCTTTTTCCTTCGCCTCTTCATGAGCGTGTGCTGCTGGAGCTGCTTCATGCTGGCTGGATAACGCTTCCACGACACATAGATAACCAACAGAATCATGGCCACGGAAAGAAAAAGGGCCACGCTCCCAGCAATTATTTTATGGAAGGAAACATGCTCGTACTCTGGTTCCATTCCAGGCGTTGGGACGTCTGCAAAAGTGGTTACCATTACAGATGTTGGTTGGTTGCTTTCCACTTTGGAAACGGTTGGTTTAGGAATAAAGATGGGTCTTTGGGCAGTTTTAGGTGCCTGATACGATCTCTCAGTAACAACCACCTGGACCTCTGCACAGATATTATATGTTTCCACAGCATCACTCACCTTTTCGCCCTGGATGTTTTTAGGGCCCGCACATATCATGGTGCTTTCTTTATTTCCCTTGAAATTCTTAAGCCAAGTAAAGAGCGGGCAAATGCTTCGAGAACATTCCCACATATTTCCAGACAGAGTGATGGAGATGAGCGAGATCCACGTGTTGATGGTATCCTGAGAGATGTTGGTAAGTTTGTTGGAATCCAGGTTTAGCTTTTGTAGATTGGGCAAGCACTGGAACATCCCAGGTTCTACCCCTGTTATGTCATTTCCTGATAAATCCAAGTTGTGCAAGGAACTCCAAGTCCACGTTAAGCCTTGACTAATAGAGCGGATCCTATTCCACTGCAAATAAATGGAGCGAAGGTTGAAGAGGCGTGGAAAATGGGCAAAATTGATCTTAGAAAACTGATTGTGCTCCAGGTGGAGCTCTGTCAACTTCAAAAGGCCAGCAAAAGCGTTACGAGATAAGCTCCGCAGACGGTTGTAGCCCAAATCCAGAAAATCAAGGTTTCGGCAGTCTTGGAAAACTCGAATTGGCACCGTTTTCAGCGAGTTGGATCGCAAATGCAAGATCAAGAGTTTACGCAGGCCCTTGAACTGTTCAGACTGCAGCACCTGCAGCTTGTTGTAAGAGAGGTCCAGATTCCGGAGGTTTGGCACAGGGTGAAATGTCTTGTTGTGCAGATGGGTAATTTTGTTGGAGCTTAGAATTAATTCCTTCAGCCTGCGGATGCCCTGAAACGCATCCTCATCCACGGAGCTGATGTAATTGTGGTCAAGATAAAGCCATATGAGCTGATTGAGGCCCGCAAACTGATTCGATTTAAGCTTCTGAATGCTGTTGTAGCGCAACGATAAGCCTTGGGACCCTCCAGAAATGTTCTGAGGGATGTCTCTGAATGCATGAGATTCACAGTACACAATCTTGCCATCGCATCTGCAGTTCTTGGGGCAAGCACGCTGAGCCCCTGTGAGCATAACAAACAGCACCATAGGAAGCAGCACTAACACCGCACTCATGCCTCTCAGCTGCTTAATTAAATGGAAACCTACAATATTAAAAAGACAAATGTGCATTGTACAGCTAGTAAGTCACCGACAGATTACCACCGTCAACAGGCTTTCAAATAGAATATTAATGAAACAATGAATTTTAAAGACAACCTGTGTTTCGGTCTTCCTCGCACTCTTTTTTTTTGCCCAAAAGCCTGTATTTGAAGTTTCTGGCTTGCCATCCCTGGTCCCACATCATCAGCAGTACCACTTCTGTTGCTCAATTACTCTTGTTGTGATTTATGATCTCTTAGCAGGATCGGGAGCCTGGTTTCTATTTTCTTGCTCTCCTGTACATCATCTCAATGGAGCTGCTCTATCCTTCGTGCTACATGCTGAGGTTTTAACAATAAACATATCTGTCAAGTCACTGTGCTCAATGCTCCGTAGTATCAGAAAGGAAATGAGCAAAAGCCCTTATATGTTCTTAAATGTTTCCTTAATAAGAGCAACTACAAGCTCAATTCCCTTCAAAATTACTACAAGGAATACAGTGCAAAATCATTTCATGATAAAGTTTGACCCACCTTTAATATGTGTATTTACTGTAAAAAATGAAAAGCAAAGGCTTTACTTTTTGCATGGGGTGATTCTTTTTTCAGAGGAGGTGCAAATTACTTATTATTTTCATGTATGTAAAATACATGAAAGACATGTACAGCAAGCACATTCAAACACTATGGAAGCACAGTTAATACTAGCGTGGGATCTCAATGGCTAGATATTGGTAATAGCCATATTACTTTAAAAGGGGTCATAGTCTTCTCACATATGCATACAGCTGTCAAATTCTAAGCATTTATTACCTTGTCTATAAAGTGTATTTCATATACATATTAACAATACACATATTAACACTGCCTGAAGAGCAGCAATATGTAGAAAGGGGGGTGTATTTGTATTTCAGTTCCCCTCTCTCTTCTACAGCTCTACTAATTGTGAGATTTTCCATTTCAGATGCCAAATTTATAATATGGTACCAATGCTGTTACGTGAGTTCAGTCTCATTTTCCACATTCTTGGAATAACTATGGAAGGGCTGGGGTGGGGGGATCCAACACACCATTCTAGCACTCATGTCTCTGTCCAGAATTGTCATCTTGTTAATAATTAAGGTGCCTTCTTCCAAGAAAAAAAATATTTTAAGGCTATCTCCAGTACAAATACTTATTTTCTTAAATCCATGCACTCCCCAGACCAGCCTTGTGCTGCAGTTACTGTTTTCATTATTAAACGAAGAGGCAATCAGTGAAATCATTTCTTATCAAAAATTTCCCTGACTCTGTGCCTCTGCCGTTCACTTTAATGGTTAGGTTTTTAATTTAAATCCCCATCTTTTGCTACAGCCTATGTGCTAGCAGAAATATGTCCTAGCCATTGTAGACTTTGGGGTGGGGGAAAGAAGGGAGGGAAATAAACCCGTCACACTTGAGACTGTAAGACGGGCAAAAGGACTGCTGCAAATCTAGCAGCTGAATCGGGGGGATCTTTTCAAAGACCAAGTGGATCTTTTCAAAACTAATACAACCCAACCCAGCCCCTCCTGCTCTGCTTCCCACTTGCTGCAAAGTGTCAGCAGTGCTTTCTGACAGCCTGAATAACAGCTCTGCAGGCTGATCTAATAGGGATATAAGCTCAGAAGAGGTTTTGGGTAAGCCGAGCTCATGCATATATGTCCCTACCTACATATGTGCAGGTGGGTGGCTGGCTGGCACAGGCAGCTGAATGCACCCCTTGCATTCCTTGACTTGCATGAATTTAGAAAATCAACCCCCTATTCCAAAGCACTGCAGGAGGAAAGGTGTGTGTCTAGGGGGAGGGGGGATATATGCTCTAAAAATACAATAGCAAATGCAGTGAGTCACCTGGCAGAGGAATGCGTGCCCCTGCTGAGACCGTCCCCCCCTCCTCAACAGCTAATAATGCACCTGGAAATCACAACAAACCGCTGCCAAACAAGCAAGAAAAGTTCACTTACCCATCCTTTTGTCATCAAAAAACATCCTCCTCCTTGCTCTGTCCAGCTGTTGTCCTCCCTTCTCTTTCCTTTTGGCTCTCAGCCTCTCTTGCTTTTCAGAACTGCTCTTTTTCTTTCAAAGCACCAGGATCTTGGTGTCACCGCAGCCCGGTCCCGCTCGCATCGCCACCGTCCAGCGTGCATGCCCGACACCCCCACCAAGTTCCCTAGGGAGGACAAGCAAGAATTTGGGGGATGAGGAAAGGGAGAGGACAGGGAAGGGGTTGGGGGTGGGGAAGACAGGACTAGGGATGGAAGTGGGGGGGTAGGGAGGGATTCTGGGCTCCGAGAGCCATTGTGTAAGTCATCAGGGAGACACCAGCATCAACTGGCCATCTGCAAGGCAGCTCCCTGGGTAGGGAACCCAACTTGTGCGGGAGAAACCCAAGGACCTTTGGTGGTACCTAGCGTTCCTCATCCGTCTGCCTTGTGCCATGGCCAGCCACGGCAATCCATCCTCCGGCTTTTCCGTTCTGGAAGCGAGCAGGCCTTTGGGTGCGGTGCTAGAGCTCGGCTTAAGAGCGACGCCGGCCAGGTTGATCCATGGGGCTCGGCAGGTTTCAAGGGGCTCGTGGCTGTGCTGAGAGGCAGCTCCTGTCTAATTCCGAAGGCTTGCCAGAGAGGGATGCTGCGTTGGAGCTGCTTGGTGCGAACGTTCTCGTTGGGGATGCACCGAGTGCCCTCCACTGGAGAAAACAGATCGCACATTAAAGGCACAAACAAGTGATCCTGTCATTGCTATGCAGACTTTCCTCTTTCAGAAAAGGAAATTAAAGATACAGTATTGCTTTCCCCCCCAGCGCGCCTGCCTGGACCCCTATGCCTTCCCTAGCTAAGTGTTATTGTGTGGATTTTATTGCAGAGAGTGTAAAACACTGAATAAAGCCCTGCAGTCCAGGGTATTTAACAATCCGATCTCTTTAAATCAACCTGACCTTAGTTTTATTAGTTTTATTTTCCCTTCTTCACTGGGAACAGGGAAAAGAATACTAGCATATTGAAAACAAAAGTCTTATTAAAGGGTTGGGGAAATGAAATATATAAATGTGTATCATCCCCATTAGAAGGAATGCAGTTAAATGAACCAAATCAAAATATAAATACTGAAAATGGTGATTTGGGATGGTTTGTTGTGTTTTCTGGTAATTTGGTTAAGTGCTGTCTTGTCCAACTGCTCCCTCCTCTGACAGCCCTACACTGACATCAGGTATTTTAAAAACAATTCCTCACCCCAATCTCAATTTGCAAGGGCTTTTAATAAGGTCTATCATCAATTAACCATTATAGTCTGCCTTTTATAAAACAATGCCCCATATGACAAAGGAGCATCCTACTCGCTGCTCTTCAGCTCACCACACTTGCGATCTCTGTGGACCACTACTAGTGCTTTTACTATTATCACAGAAGTGAAAATTGCATAAATTTTCATGGCCAGATGCTAAGCTTAGTATTGTTACTCCTCACTCAGATAGATAATTTGTTTGTCCCTGCAATGTGTCCTAAGGGATGGCATTCCTGTCCAGGTCAATCACTTACTCCACAGCCAGATTTCCACCCAAAATGGAACATGCAAAATGGTCAGACTCCATTGAAAACACCATCACCCATCCCAAAACCAGTGCATACAAGAAAACTACTTCTTTTCCTCTATCTGCATCCAGACTACAACATCTCAAAGCTTCTGAACAAAAAAATTCTGATTTTTATTTGTCCCATTGGTGCTATCCGTAGATCATTTATCACAAAAAAAGCTATCCTAATTAAACATAATTTTTAATCTCAATTGTCTAGAAATATACCCTTTCCCCAGACAAGATTCTGAGCTTAATTACTGTAAATGCAGCAAATACTGTTTTCCCTATCTATATTAACTACATCTGCAGAACAGTCAGTATCATTTTCGCTAACATTCATATTCATTCATGCTCCTATTTCCTAATAAAGGTAAAAGCTCAATTGTGCAGTCATAATACCTCGTATTGACAATTCTCCAGAAGACTCCATTTGAAACTCTGCCAGATCTCAGAGGCAAAGTGGATGTCTAAAGAAATCTCACTAATTTCCATGGCTCTGCTTTTCCTGCATTCATACGCTTCATCTATATGAGAACCAAAGCACCATTGTCATTTACTATCCTATTGCTATACTTTTACTGACATTCAAAAAACTTGCATTTCTACAGGAAGATTTAAATAATTTTCTTTTCCTAAAAGTCTTGTGATACCATAACCAAAAAGACCAATAAAAACCACCAATAAAACTCTTGATTTGACAAAATAATGACAATGTTGGTTAAAGAAAAAAACACAAATCTACAAATAAAATTTTTCACACAGTAAGACATTTTCTTTCACTTGGACACTTCTTTGCTCAAAGGCCATTATGTTTTTAAGCTAACCAGGCTTTGATTTTCCATCAATAGCTTTTTTTTTTTTTTATAGAAAGCGATAGAAAGTAATTTTCATTTCAACTTAGAAAGACACTGAGAGCAAATGTACCAATATTCCTGTTGCTGTATCACTTACATTGGTGTTTAGAAGCCCAAAATGATCCTGCTTGTGAAAAATCAACCATTTTTCTCTATTTCTTCTTCATGTTTCACAGCACACTGATAAGGATACGTAAGATTCTTTTAAGTGTTTCCCTCATAACTGCAGCCAACTGAGTGAAATTGAGCAGTTTTTAGGATTAGCCACTTAAAATATTCAGTGGTTAGGGAAAACAGAGTAGTGCTGGCACCATAGGGAACCTGGATTTGCTAAGCTCTTTTCCTCTAAGACCATGTCAAAGCACTGACCAACTACTGGGTGATATTTGGAAGCATCATTTTTAGACCCCCCTTGTTCAGTAGGTGGTTTTGGTAACCATTTGAGTGGACATTTAAGGCCGGCTTCATTCCAGGTTTTAAAAAGTGCTTCATTAAAACAGATAGGAATTAAAGACATTAATTCATCCTCAAGGACATCTGGACATCCGTTAAGTAAATTTCTGTTTAGCTAAATCCTGAGGTTTTAACCATCAGATGGATAATCCTAGTGTTTATTGTTCCTTACCATTTCCCCCTCCATCATGCAGCACCTGCCAGTCTTGAATGCACATTCCCAAAATACTCCTGCATATCTACAGAGAAGAGGCTGGAATAGAAAGAGACCAATGGCCTTAGAGCAGCTGCTGTGCCAACTTCCTTGAACTCTACTGGAATTGAGACTACTAATTGAGATTAGTGGAATTGAGACTGAGTTGGGCCTGTTCAGGTTGGAGAAGAGAAGGCTGAAAGGGGATCTGATTAACATGGATAAATACATGAAGGGAGAATGTAGGGAAGAGGGGGCCAAGCTCTTCTCATTGGTGGCCAGCGACAGGACAAGGGGAAACAGCATAAACTGAAACACAGGAGGTTCTATCTCCATGTGAGGGGGAACTTGTTGACTGTGAGGGTGCCAGAGCAGTGGAACAGGCTGCCCAGGGAGGTTGTGGAGTCTCCTTCTCTGGAGGTCTCCAA
>JAUBOD010000080.1:1488423-1502397 GCA_032353885.1 Nothura maculosa
TTGTTTGCTTCTATTACAGCTCTATGCTGTTGAGATTCAGCCAGTTCATAACCTCCCTTCAGAAGGTTTAGTTGGATTGATATGACTGAAAGAAGAGTAATTGCAGCGGGCATGGCAGGAGTGAGGAGGAAGCAGAACCTTTCAATTGCTCCTTATCATTGCTGTAACCCAAACCTCAGGCTGGTCTCTTCAGGTCAAGATTTGTTTTCAATCTGTTAGGAGAAACTACCTGATTCTAGCGATTTGGAATGAGGTATAGAGCCTTTTACACTCTGATACACCAGTTCAGAGCAAGGTCACTAGCTTTAGGCGATGCAGGAACGGGCTGGAAACAGTTTTCCTTCCTAATCTAAAAGCTAAGCGGAGTTCTGCTGCAGTGGGATGCATCGCAGTGCCCAGCTCCCCTCCTCTAATACTGCAGTGAGAGCTCCCTCTTCTGTTTTTATTTTATTTTATTTTAATCTAACCACTCATTAGAAATGACTGCAAGATGGAGGGCCTTACCTGCAACAAAAGAAACATTGGTCTGGACTAGCATTGTTCATTTAGCAAAAGCCAGTGCTTGTTTCGCCAGGTACTAACAATTATTTATGCATCTCCAGAGAGATTCACTCACTTTTTTGGACGTAACATTCTCTGGAAATGTTATCAAAGCAGGTAGCCTGTTGCTTCTCTGTCAGGCACACAATTTCCTGTTGAAATAAAGGCTCAAGAAACATAAACCTTCACTATTTGCAGAAGCATTTATACTGATTTAAATATCAAAAAATCTCTCAAGGCCTCTCATGGCCAAAGTTGTAAACAAATGTACATAAGTTTTTGCAAGAGCAGGACCAAGTTGTGCTTTCCGTTTCCTTATCACGTCATGGCAATGGTCCTATACTGCTTCTCTTAAAAAAAACAGCTGTAATATTCCATCTGAAGGTTGAAGGTGAATGCAGAGTGAAGCAGCGTACACTGAATTTTAAACCTCAAATCGACACGCCTGCCGTGTTTCACATTTAGTCTAGTTGATTGTTTTCAAGTCTCCTGTGTGTCAGTAAATATATCCAGCTTAGGAAGAGGTTAAATGGAAATAATGAATTACAAATTCAAGAACATGCTTGTTGCCCTGGCTAGGCAGCACAAGGAAGGAAGCGATGTTCTATTTGCATTTCAAAGCATCTCTGGTCTGCAGGTAGTGTCAGTATCAATTAGCAGCACAATCTGCATTAGGTTTTTGTCAATACACTTCAGAGAATGCTCTTCAGCGACAGGGAATCAGCTTTTTCATAGACAAATCTATATAATCCGTAATCAAAAGTGGATTAAGAAATTACAGAAAGCTTCTTAACTGAATGCATATATCGTGCACACACCTGGCCTTTGAAATCCAACTGCAGAAACTAAATGACTATTATTTTTATCACATATATAGACATAATTTTCCTCAGGACTTTGGTTTTATACTTCAAAAAAAAAGAAAAAAAAAGGGAGGGTTTTTTTCTCTTCTAGGAAATTTAATTTCTTGTATTCATCAAAATACTTCATATACTGTCACAAAAACATAAGATTCAAGCAGTAGACATGGAACAGTGCTGGCCTTTTTAAGCACGCATCTACTGATGCTTCTAAAAAGCAGTATTCAATTCAACCATTTGTATTCCAATATTACAGAGGTGTACCTATACCTTCTCAGAAATCTTAAGCAAAAATAATAGTAGAGCTACAAAAAAGACTTTTTTGCCACATGGAAAAAGACATCATAACCCTGTTGAAATGAATTGGCTGTTGTGCTAGAACCTTATACAGTAATTTCTTAACTCAGTGTCATAAGCCTTCTACTGCAAACAACTTATTCCTCCTTGTCTCAAAGACAGAGAACAGCTATTTTAAAACACAAAGATCAAAGTTGCCTTACCCCAGCGTTCTAAGCGGCTTTGATCTCTATCTATCTAGCGCTATCTATTCAGTGTAAACTGGAAACGTGTTTCAGGCACAGTGATACAACTCACAAAATACATTTGCAAACAACCACACTGCTACTGCACTGAAATCCCTAATCGTTTTCAAGTTGCTTTTTAGTACTGCAGATTGCTGCGAGAGGGATGATGATACCAACATAGAAGAGCAACCTAGGAATGAAAGAACTGAGCCAGGCTTGTTCTACAGATGATTCTAACTACGTCTTTGTCTGTTTACATCCTTAGAGCTGTATCCTAAGGTCCCGGTTCACATTGTTAATTAAAAGGCCATCCTTTATCACAGAATATTTATCAAGGGAGGAAATAGAAGCAGTAATTGATCGTTAAAGCGAACATTGACATTGACCTCAACAAGCAATGCCTACCCCATCCATCAGCTAGATGTCGAGTTCTTGGCTGTCCTCTTCATTCAAGAGCCTCTGCATTTGTCTATGGGCTCAATTTAGTAGCCATCAGGGATAGGAAGCATGTGTGTGACAAAAAGGACCATCTATAGGGAGAAATGATTAAGAAAAAAAGAATAAAACAGAAATTCTATGAACAAAACCAAAAATGCCTTGTTTTCTCTGTAACAAGGGACTGGAAAAACACTGGACTGGAAAGCAAGTTGGGAATTATCCGAATTGCATATGAACACTAGGACCTCTGCACTTCAATATACTGCAAGAGAAACCTCTGGCACTGTTGTACCCCAGGACTTGTGCTAATTAAACACAGGTACGTCATCCACTCTTGGCATTTAGTCTGGAATCACCTCCTATACTGGAGACTTTGTACAGGTATTTATCCAGGTAGTTTAAATTCATTCCCAGAAGGAAACGAATAGCAGAGCTGCTTCCAATTTTCTGCATTACATAAAAGAATTAAATACTATATTATTAATACAGTCAAAGTCACACTTCAACACAGCCATATGCTATATGCTCCACTGGATACCCAGCAAATAAACACAAATTAAGTGTGTGTTTCAGAGCATAGAAATGCATTTGACTGAAAGGAAGAGAGAACATTAGATGCCCGTGCATGCGCCTATGACGAAACAGATTTCACAAGATTCACAAAATAGTTTTAAACTATTATTCAAATAACCAGGACTCAGTTACATAATGAAGTTGCTGTAGTGATAAAGAATTAAAGATTTTGTTCACTGGTTGAGGCTGTCCTGAGGTCTTTTGCCCAAAATTATCTAGTAAGCATAAACTACTGCATATCATTAAATTCATCCTTTTATTTTTCCAGTTTTCAGGATCCACCTCAATGTCTTTTTTACTAATCTAAGTCTTTTTACTGTAACTGTTACCAAAAGAGTTAGCCACACAACTACACCCCAGGTAAAACTGGCTCGTGCTGCTCAGATTCATTTTGCCTATGACCTTTTCCATCTTTCCAGTTCGATTTATTTTTGGACACTTACAGATCATGCAGGATTTGCAGGCATTAGAGGGTGAATGATTAGAATAAATGTTGATCACAGGGGGAAAAAAAATCTCCTAAAGAGAGCAAATATCAATCTAATAATGGAAACCAACTTGACAAAACTAAAACAGCTGAAGAAAAGCTGAAGAACCTCCTTTCCATTTCACTGCAGATTTCTCTTAAGATACATAGGTAGACACTTGCAAGAATTTGTTTGCTCTCTCAAGTTTGAGCATTAAAAAACATACTGAAAGCCCGCCAATATTTAAGTTTTTCAATTCTGGCTCATCCAAAAGCCATGTGGATGGCTTGTAGATGGCCATGTACATGGCTTGTATATGGCCATGTAGCCAGTAGAGTCCTTGACTGCTTTCTCAAAGCCAACGGCATTGAGTTTAGAATCATGTAAATATTTTGAGTTTACTACTGAGAATTTAGATTTAATAAAATGGTGTAAAATGAACTAAAAATGAGTAAGTTGAAAGAGACAGAATGAAAAATAATTGTACTGCTGCTATAATTATACAATATTTGCTCAAAACTGTCCTTAATCATCATCTTCCAACCAATTCTCCCTTGATATCATAAATCATGGCCCAAAAGCATTCTCTGATAGTATTAAACCAATATTCTAGGTTCCTTTTTCTTTGGAAAGATCTTTTTTTTCTCTGCTGTTAGGATTTAAAACTCTGAAAATACACAGCTCTCCTGGGACAGTTCTCCATACAGCTAAACCACAGAATCTATCCAGCACTTTCTTTGAACCCTGTGGAGTTTTTAAGCCTTATTTGATGAGCATAATGATATTAAAGTGTTTTTCATTACCCATGAAAAATGAACAAAAAGGATAAAGCTGCTTGAAACTAAGGCTATTCAAAAGAAATCAATAGTCTGAATCCCCTACTATATGCTGTTCATTTATTTTTTCTTTTAAAGAAAATAAATCGTTTGGACAAGAAAAAAATAGTTTTGTACAAAGCATCCCTGCAGAAAAACTACTTCCTAGTAAAAGACAAAGATAGAATATACTACCACATAGATATTTAGATATAGGTATATCCCCATGTATATGAGCATTACGCATTCACACACATAATGATGTGAATGAATTTAATGTACAAATTTGGAGGAAGTTGGCAGGTAAAAGCAAGTCTAGATCACAACTCAAAAAAAATTAAAATATACAAAAATGCTAAAAAAAAAATCTTATTTGAGATTATTTGCCTAACCACAGGCTCCAAGGTCCAGCTTGGAGTGATTCAGAGAAGGGAGTGAGATGTTCTAGGAGGTTTCTAGGCAATACACTCAACTGTCTGCTGAGAATTGTAGTTTTCTTGAAATAGATGTTTCCCCTTTTACTGCAAAGCTTCAGAAAAATATTTGTCCTTAATGCAGCATGGGGAAGAAAAAGAAATTCTGCAGAATATTTAGTGCAAAGAGAAAGCAATTGTCTCTGCTTTAATCAGTGTTGTTAAGAGCACTCTCACACAGACCATGCTGTATATTCATCTGGTTTGTATGGAAAATGGATGTATTCCAAGATGCAGTAAGGAGAAAAAAATACATATCATTAAAACCTGTCCATCACAAGTGTTCGTGATTGATAAATGGGTTACTGTGTTATCAGTATAAAACCATTTCATCTCCAGTACCTGCAGTGCATACTGTAATATAGTGAATGATTAATATAATTCTTTTAATGAAGAGTTTGTACATGCCAACTTAAGATATTCAAACATAAGCCATTTTAAATTAGAACAAATAGAAGGGCCTAATCCAAACATGGTATAAGGGATGATTCTTTTGAAGTCAATGGAGCTGAGCTCATTTATGTCAACCAAAAATTAATCTTGCACACCTCCAAAGCTTAATTAACTTTATGCATCTTTTCTAACACATGACACACTCAGATGAACTAATTTTTAAGCTAATATGACCTGTGAGCTGAGGACTATTTATTACATACTCAGAGCAACATGAACTGGACATTATTGCAATTTTATTTTTCTAATGGCCTCACCATCACTTCTCATGAGTAGAAACAGGGATTTTATTCATGCTGCTCTACCAAGAACAAACCCTGAGAAGTCTGTCCATACTTAACCTGCACAACTGAATTACTTGGTGTGAAAGGACTGATATTCCCACAAAAAGATCCTCACAGCTAAGTATTAATCTGAAGGACATATGGTGTGCATTATCACAGGAATATAAAGCTAACTTCTTTAAGCAAACACAGCCCAAGTACAGGAAGAGAAAATAAGTCTTTACCAAAAAAAGCTTTTGACATTGGAATCAAAGATGAAGAATTTTCTCGCTAAGGGGGCAAAAACAACAGCACAAGAAATTCTTCTATCATCCTTTATGCCACAGCCAGGATTAACTGTGTGTGTTAGGAGAGACTAATTCTCTAGTTTTAACAGAGCTGACTTTAACGTTCATTGAGGTTCATTTTTCCCCCTCAGTATCACTACTTCCCCATTTTTTCCTCTTTTTTAGGTTTATAATCTTTATATTTTCCATTTTTCATCTTTGATTTATTCTGAAATTAGTTATTTATTATTTTCAGGCTGTCTCACAGCAAGTAAAAAAGCATCATGTCATTCTGAGGATGGCATATTACATCCTCATACGCAGTTATTAGAGACAGATTTATAAGCTAATTAAGTAGAACAATCTTATAAGCACTGCTTATGTCTGCAAAGTCTGGTATCAAACAGCAGAATTATTCCAGTGGATCAAAAAATTACTCAAGCAGATACATGCTTGCAAAATTAGGCCAAAATTACTTCGTCTAATGTAAATCAACGTCTGTGTAAGCATGTTGGTCAGACATCTTCCTATGATATTATGAAATTGATATCTAAATAAAGCAAGCTTGGAATTATTGGTACTTTTTTGTTTCCCTCCTGTTTTCCTGTATGCTCTTAGGAGCTTTCCTACTGTTTTTAATTCAACAAAAACTAGAATCACGGAAAACAGCAACTGTTTTTCCCTTAATTTTTAAGCTGCATCTGTTGTTTCTTGCTTCATAGTTTCATTAGGTCTTTCTGGCCACAATCTTTGTTTTTGTTGTTAATAGTTATATGGTACAGTATCTTTTCCAGCAATATTATTTCAGCCAAGCATAGGGCGACTGGTTCTCTAAACATGGCATAAACAATATTTGTAAATATGAATACATGTATATTCATGCACAAGTGCAAGAAAGTCTATCCTAAATATAGTCTGCATCTGCAACTTGTCTTAGATTTGAATACTAAAGAAAGATATTGCCCCTAAAGAATGTCAGGCACTTCTAAAATCAAACAGGGTTATAACAGTTCAGTCCTGGACTAATTGTATGTTCCAAACTTCCACGACTAATTAAGCTCAGTTTATGACCAAAGCCACATCTCTAAAGTATGACTGCAGAGATGTGACTGACTGGAACTCAGTAAGCTAGCCTAAGAAAACCAGAGATTAAGGGCACGTACCTGGGACTTGAATAGCTTTAGTTCAAGCTTGAGTTTAGTTGTAAACTCTGTGACCTTAGAAAAAGCTCTTTTTGTTCCTCAAATTCTTCATTTGTAATTCACATAAACACTGCAAGTTCAGCCTGCTAAGTCATTAATGGCAACTGATTGAGTCTATTAACAAAGATTGAGAAAAGGACTGAAAAATCCCGAGTTTTGCTTATCCGTGCACTTTTCCTCCTGTTTGCCTACAGCCCATTACTATAAATAACATAATCAAGTTCTGACCACATCTATAAGCTTGTCTACTTTACGCTAAAAACCAAGACAGACCTAAAATTGTGGCATCACATTGATCAGGAAGAAAGCTGATTTCAGTCAAAATACTTAAACTGATTTAAATACTAATGAGGCTGCAGTTACAGCACAGCAGAATGAGAACAAGAGGACAGAAATTAGGGGTGGTCTTGCTGAACTGCAAGTCCTCTTAAGACTTAGCTATTAAGACCATCCTTACTAGTACTTAACTACTACGATCCTTCAGAAACAGACTAAAATCAAACTTCTAGATATGAAATTACAAAGGATTTACTATGTCTCATAGCTCCTCATAACTATTAAAAAATAACAGAAGAATATTACAGTCTCATAGCAAATGGAGATTACATTAAGTAGCAGAATTAGGATTTCTGCAAGAAGTTGCACGTTCAGTTGCAGTTCTGGTGTCTGGGGCATCTCTGCCAATTTGCACAGTAACTTTTCATCATTTTAGTTGCTCAGTTAGTCAAAACACATAACCAGTCAGTTGACTTCTCAGCTTAGCTGGAAATATATCAAAACTTCCTTTCCACAGCAATCCCGCTAAACTATCAAAATACAGGAGCGAAACATATGTTGACTGCTATATGCATCACACCAGAACAAAACAGACACGTATTTCAACATATGCTGTTACTAACTCAGCAAAACAACACAGTTTTTATCGGTAAAACTTAGTTATAATATTCTCTGAATAATGCACTGCTTTAGCAGCGAGACGTGAAAGCACCAAGAAAAAGTTAGGCAGAAAAGTTAGCTAAATACACATGGGGAAAAAACTAAAATCCTAAAAATTCAGAAAAGAGCTGCTTCTGGAGATTATTGTCCCAGGAGTCACCATGACTTAGGGAATCAATGGAGTTAATTCAGTGCCTTGATTACCTCAGTAGCCCTTCACTGGATTCCAGTAGCTCCATATCTCATACTCATGTTATATGGGACAGGGCTGGGGTCTTCCCAGGGAGAGAATAGAAGAGAGAAAAAGAGAAGAGAGGAAAAAACACATTTTTAGCAAGAGAGATGCAGCAAGGCAACGAGAAAGTCCTTGAATTCCATCTTTTTAACTGCAACAGAGCTCCTTTGACATAAAACGTGGCCCATACATGCAAGAATTTATATTCTTAGTAAATAATTACAATGATAAATGAGAGAACACCTGCCGGCTGGCAGCAGGAACATGGATGAGGTTAGAAGAACAGCTGGATTTGGAAGTGTGGCTCCTCCATATGACTCCTAGCAATTAGGACCCAACACTTAATTATCTGGCACCAAGCCCAAGGAACTATTTCTTACACTAGGGCCTCACATTTAAACCTATTTATTTCATTTCAAGGTTATATTCTGTTTATATCTTTTTTTATTAGTTCTATAGTACAACATAATTGGACAGTTTTATGATCCCGCTGATTCTTATGGTTCTTTTTATTACAAGTGGTAGGCACCTGTTTTCCTATGCTTTTCTCTTTGCATCTTATTAATTCAAGGCAATTTTTCAGAATCAAAACAGAACAGTGCTATTTTCAAAGCAGCCATTTGCAGGTTTCAGAGAATGCAATCTTTTCTCCTACCATATAAAACTTTTTGGAAGTTAATTTAATGCTAATTATTGCAGGAATCCACCTCAGCTGGTGGAAGTAAGCACTTCCCAACAGGTTTCAGGAACCACAACGCCTGGTCCATGTGAAGTTACCAAATTGCAGCATGCATAGAACATTCAAGGCAATCTCCTTGGAAGCTCCTCTTGAAAGATTCGATTCCATTCTTCTCTCCATTGTCGACTGAATCCCAAATGTCTTGGCTTCGGAGCAAACTTGAGGCTATCTGAAAATCTGCATTCTGGATTTAAAGAATTGTTGACATGATATCAAAGGCACCTAGGACATCTTCTTTAACCCTTACAGAACTCAAAATAACATTAAGTAGCTGATTTGTACCGCATTGAGTTCTACCTGTGCCTATTTTGCACTGCTGAACATAGGAGGACAATCCATAATTACTGTAGCTTGAGTCCAGAAAAGACAAACTGGGAATCTTCCTTTGTAACTAAGTACTTGATCGCACCTAAACTTCTAATTGCCCTCTCTCTTTTCCTCTCCCTTCATGTTTTTGGGCAATATCTCTAAATTTAAGCCTCCCCAGTCAGTGCACCCCATTCTCAAAATATCCCCTCTTCTCTATTGAGGCCAGAGTGGTGCTAAAAATAACTACTTATCCACTAATAAGGGCATTGCAGGTTCACTTCCAAATTTATGGATCCTGTTTTAAAGCATTAGAAAAGATGTTCCCTCCATCAACAAATGGGCTTGATGGAAAGTCTCCAGGAAGATATTGCTCATAGTGCTGATAATATTTGTGTCTCAAGCACTCGGTTTAAGGCACAGCTGAGAGTTGGGGTTTTACCCAAGAGTAATGAAAAGATGAAACTTTCAAGAATTAAATCATGACTAAGAATTACTTCTTTTTTCCCCCAAGATATTAATGCTACAGCAACATGCCCTGAAGGTGATAACAGCTATAGAGTGTTAAAAAAAGAGACAAGAATTTTTATTGATATAACTATTATTATTGCATATATGAACATAGAAGTGGGAAGAACACTCACTTTTAAAACACAGGTGAAAAATTTCCTCCTTATATGAGGACAATGAACAGTTGTGCTTGGAATTCACATAAACATCTAAGAAAACAGTTTCAGTTAGAACAATGTAATGCTGCCTTGGAACATTATTTCCAACAAAGCTGCAGCTTCCAAGTAAAGTATTGTCCAATCTGTCACAAATCACACAGCTTTAACTAAAATTTATTTTATAAATAAACCATTTATTATGAATACTTGAAAAACATTCAAAGTTTCTTCCCCATTTAATCAAGTAACATTTTCTGTCAAGAGTTATGATCATATCACTTGGAAAGCTCTAACAGCTGACACAAACTATATGCTCTTATAAATTATCACTGAGACTGATATAAAAATTGGCTTTATGTTATAGAATTTAAATTATTTTTTTTCCAGTTTCTACATATCTGTAAGCTGATTTTTCTCTCAGGAATATATGTTCTATAGTTAAATCTCTTATTGCATGAAGAATATTTTTTTCATTTTTTTGCTTTGATATTCCTACATTTTGTTTAATATTCCTCAGAACTTTCCTGGAAAGCAGATTCCATCAAATCCATAAGGTAGTGATGGTTTAAAGGCAAGTTCTTCCTTCTGAATAGCTTGATCATTCTCACTTGAATAAAAAAGGCCTTCATGTTGGAAATAGGGTTAAGAATGTAAAGATTTGGGTATTCTTTGCAGAGGAAAATAGAAGAAAAATTCTACTAGTTGGAATTGTTGATCCTCATTTTCATGAAATAAAAGAGAGAGAAGAGAGATGAACCCTCTTTAAACTTACAATAAAACACTTTATATTGATAGAGACCTGGGCTTAAGCCCAAGCACAGCTAGTGCTTGAATGCAGCCTGATTTCAGGAGACTTAAAAATAGCCAAGATACGCACACAATTGGAAGCCATTGTAGAGGCAGCTGCCAAAGTCACAATGATTTTCCACCTCCCCTTTTGAAGGGCTCCAGATAATTTAAGCAAGACTAGAACCTAAAGCACACCAGAGTAAAAACTTAGGCGTACGAGTATGACTTGATGATTAGAAAACCACAGACACCAGAAGTTGTTTCCTTATTTTCCCCTGCAGGAAAAATCACATACAGACTGGCACTGCAATGCTGGAAAGGGTCCAAACGAATGATCTGCCCCAATCTTGCACCATCGTGCCCCATTCAGCTGCCGTGCTCACATTCCTGACCCCGGAGCTTCAACAAATGGCAATTCTGAGTCTCAGGCACTATTAACAGATGGGACCATCTCCGATTTTCAGCAGGCAGAAAACTCAATTCCGCTCCAGCTCTAGTTAAGGTAGAACTAGATCAAAACGTTGTGCGTGTTCTGCAAATGAGCACGGGTCAGAAGGGGTATGTGCAGAAAAACTGCAAACGGAACCAATGTAGAGAAGGTCCAGAGGGTGGCAGGAGGCACAAACCTAAAAGGTCAGGCAGCCAGAAATTTCCCAAAGGAAGGAATTTGGTGTGAAAGGTGGCGCAGGAGTAGGGAAAGCGTTTTCTGATCTATGGAGAACACTGCCTGCTTACCTACTGTACACATCTGTCCAAGGCTCTTGAGATGCTGCTTCTAACAGCAATATAAATGCATTCAAACACACTTTAAAAGTCTGGTTCATTTTCAGCTAGTGCCATTTTGAAATAAAATACTTACCAGGTGTTCTGCCTGGCACGTGGCATAAAACACATCTCAGTGCTTGTACATCTCATATTGGAGGGTTTGCTGGCACTAGTAATACTGAAGCCTCCAATTGGTACTGGTTGTTACTAAATCGACTCATTTAGTTTGTAGCATTACAAAACTTCTTTGTATAATACCAAGACTAGAAAGTAAGATCACTGCTCGGTTAAGTGATCTTACTTTCTAGACTTGGTATTATACAAATCACTGCTTGGTTAAGTGATCTTACTTAAGGTAAGGTGATAGAAGTTCACCTAGGGCACTCTGAGACAGAAATAGTACATTTCTTTAGGAAATGATTCATTTTGCTTTAGAAAAGTGATGACAATCACAAGTTTAATAAATCTTTGTAAGAGACAAATCACATCAATTTACAGAACAGTTTAACACATGGTGTGTTAATGGCGTGCTAATGTTTAAAGCAATTAAAGTTTTGTCATTTAAATATATCAGTATGGTGACCTAAAAATCTTACACTCAAGGATCAAACTCTTTGCTTACAAAACTATTACGACACATCCAGAAGCATTAGTTCCCAAAATATACATGGTGCAGACAAGTTACAACTGGGAGACAGAAGAGACAAATGAGGTTGGGCTGCCAGCAAGGCAAAATAAAGAGATCAGGACATGAAAAATAGTTGGAAGCTATTTAGAAATGGAAGGAAGGAAGGAAATGGAAGCTGCACTTCTCTATCTCACCCAATGAAGAACTCAGGTTTCTGATGTACAACAGTATAATCATCTTAAATTGCATTCTTCATCGCAACTTAAAGGAGAACTTGGATAAGCAGAGAGGTTATATTGTGTGGGAGATCATACAAATTCAGGAAGAGGACAAGCAGCACGTTGGACATTGACAAAACTCAGCAGCAGTCCTCTCCCCTAGCCCATATTGTAAAAGAGGTATAAATGGTGCTGTAATAGTGAAGAGCTGCAGGAATAGCACAGGCTTGATTCTGTCGATTCTAATCCCATAATGTCCTAACTATGTCCTCAGGATCACTCAATAAAGAAGCAACGTCCTGTTGCTGTTCCAGTTTCTAAGTGATTATTATGGAGGGGAGGTAGGAAAACCACAAATCAACAGCAATGTTGGATGGCTACAGCTGACAAACCATGACAGTGAGGCTGCAGAGGGCAAACCTGGCAGAAACAGGAACAAATAAAAGTCCAGACTCCAATAACGCAGCTGTAACTGGACTTTAAGAGTAAACCCTACTTAGTGTGTCTAAAATCAGAGTCCTTAGCTCCAGGTTCTCTTAACTGAATACACTTATTACTGCTGGATCATAGCCTGAACAAGCAATGGTACTTTACCTGGACTGTCAGACAAATAGCCTGATCTGCACAGCATGATGTGTTTATTTTCTATCATAATCAGAGGTTGCTTTGAGGGTACATGAAGCAGTTCCAGCAAACAGCAATCCAAATTATACAGCAAAGTTCTTCGGTTAAGATGACTAAAACCTGAGGACTTACCCTGCAAACAGCTTCCTTTCATAAAGCTTTTTAAACACGTCCTAGCCTATCCTCCCTAAAATTAAGTCAGGTTTGCTTTGAAACTCAGATGTTACAGTCTGACTATAAAGCAGCAATGCAAACGTGGTTTTAAGAAATTCAAATGAAGAGATCACAGTTGGTCATTCTGCTTCCAGTTCTGCTGCTGCAGGCTGCTAGAGGATTAAGTCAATATATACACTTCACTATGAGGACAACCCTCCATAACACAGAGGAGATGGAAATGTAAGCTCAGCCTCAAAACCAGGCATTTTGATGAGCCAAAAAATTGGCTCAGAATCGTCTTTTTTCTTAATGATTCTGAGCCACAACCACCCTAAGACAACATCTCATTCTCCTTGCACACAACTCACAGATCTCAGCAGACTCCTGATTTCGTTGGTCTTCTACTAAGCTGAAGCTGGATGGGCACAAGAACGAAAGGGAAAGGGGGTTATTCAATGCTGTCAGCGAAAGAAAATCCCTGTCTCCCTGCCAGATGCATTAAACTACTGATCTTGCAATTGCATAAAATTATCATTGGCATTAAATGCATGCTAATTCAACTCAGTGTGAAGAAAGATGATTTAACCCAGAACCTTTTCCCAATGTCATTCAAGAGTTCTAATTAGATAAGTGTTCCTGTTCCCCCCCTCACGTTGTATTATAGATATTATTTTAAAGTCCTATTAATATTCATCATGGAGAGTGAAAATAACTAGGGAGCACTTATTATATACTTGAGGAATGCTGTTTACACATATCTGGGCACAGCTTGCTTTCCTTACAGCAACACTGAAGCGCTACACAGGTTCTTGCTCAGCATTACTAATGCAAGGCCTCCAAAGCAAAATGGGTCTTCTGAAGTGAACACTAACCACTAAATATATCATTTCAAGCAACTGAAGAGCATGACTTCTTGCCTCCTTTCCTTTGTACTCCAGGAAGGCCAATGGGATCCTGGGGTGCATTAAGAAGAGCGTCTCCAGCAGGTCAAGGGAGGTGATTGTCCCCCTCTACT
>JAUBOD010000080.1:1502497-1518043 GCA_032353885.1 Nothura maculosa
GAGCTGGGCCTGTTCAGCCTGCAGAAGAGAAGGCTGAGGGGGGACCTGAGCAGTGTCTATAGATACCTCAAGGGAGGCAGTGAGAAGGATGGAGTTGGCCTCTTTTCAGTGGTGGACAGTGATAGGACTAGAGGAAACGGCCACAAACTGAGGCACCAGAAGTTCCACAGGAACTTAAGGAAGCATTTCCTCACTGTGAGGGTGACAGAGCCCTGGACAGGCTGCCCAGAGAGGCTGTGGAGTCTCCTTCTTTGGAGATCTTTAAAATCCGCTTGGATGCAGCCTGTGCCATGTGCTCTGGGTGACCCTGCGTGTGCAGGGGCTTGGACTAGATGACCTCTGAGGTCCCTTCCAACCTTCAGCATTCTATGATTCCATGATGATTCTCCTCTCTCCTAAGCCTTTGACAAATACCTTGCACTGAGGAAAGGCTTTCAGTACCGCACGCCATTTTGTCTGCAGACCAGCAACGTGAGATGAAGACAACTTCAAAGAAACAGATCCACACACAATTTGAACTGGGATACATTTAAAATATAATTATGTCGCTAACAGCACTACTAGAATTCCTATGGCATTTTTATGAATAGTCCTCAATAAAAGAGTCTGTATTATTTACTTAACGGAGTAGAGGAAGAAACCAAGGCAAGATGAGGTAATTTGTCCACAAGATATCTAAATGGTGCCAAAACAAAAGAGAAGCTACGTTCCAAGTGCTTATTCTTGAAGCTACTACGATTGGACACAGGACAGAAAGGAAAAACAAATTAAAACCCATTTTTAAACCAAAGAAAATGAACTCACGCACTCAGAGTAACTTTGAATTAATGGAGATTGGAGGAAACTACTCCATCAGAGAGATTTTTCTGTAACTATTCTTGCTAAAATTGCATAAAATTATCATTGGCATATCACTTACTACAGAAGTATATTACAGGTCTTTACATTTTTGCTCATCCAGTTTGATGCTCATTTGTATTAAGGCAGGCCAGTCGGCTAGATGGATCACCAGTATGAAATTTCAGTGTTCTTAAGGGGGAAAAATAGTGCAATGACACTCAAGGGAAAATATAGAAAGATGTGGAATTAAAATAAAAGCATAAAAATTACAATGAACTCCTTTTCTCCCTCCTGGGTTGCAATGTGATTTTACACACACCCTTAAAACTACAACATGAGTTATCATTTGAAGCCTTACTTGAAAGCATCTATGACTAGACACAGGCAATGGCAATATATAAATTTTGGTGGGAGAAGTGAGTTATATCCATTCTATTTATACTCATACTACATTCATTTGAATTACTGTATTATTTAATGTATGTTATATATTCTACCTAAAATAAATTGAAATAAACTATAACACACGGATGAAAAAATACACTCCCTACAAAGTATAGTGTCTCACTGACAAGTACTTAACAAAGGCTAAAAGTAATAAAAATCACTGCTAAAAAAAATTAGTTATTCATAGATTTTATGGGGGCAATAAAACATGAAAAAGCATCTCTAGTTAAGCTAGACTGATAAGGTGATATACTGCCAGAAAGGCATTTAAAGTTGTATGGAAACAGATTTAAAACTCTTGTGCATCATATACAATAATTCTGGTGCTTATTAAATCCTATATTTAGTTTAAATTCTATATATTTAAGTGCTATATGTAAAATATTAAATTCTATGTAGATCTATGTAGATATGTAGCTATGTCAATCTATCAAAAAAGAGCCCATCTGAGCAAACCTGAGAGTCCTGTTTTCTCTCTTTTATTCACAGCAGTTCCAGGAATGATCTTCAAGGAGTCTCTGCCATTTAAACTCTTAATTTTCTGTAAGTGTTGCAGTACTGCTGATCAGGACTACTGAATATAGGGATGGAAGAAAGAATAATTCCCACCCTCCCTATGTAAATTAATGTTGACGAGCAGAATTATCACTCTCAGGTGCAAATCTCTGACCCACCTAACAAGGTGCAATAAAGATAGGTTGACAGCAGCACTTTTGCATTTCCAACAATAGTTTTGGGTGCTGTAAAGAGTTCCTAAAGGAAAGGCAGCACATAGTTAAAAAATAAACAGTACCTTATTGTGGGTGCAACTGCTCAGAATCATGCTTGTTTGCTGGGAGGAGCAAATTAACACACATTGACAGGTAGCCTACCACACAAATAATGATGTTGAGAGTCCAAAAAGCAACACAATTAAAATAAAAAAATGGTCAACATACACTAGGGTTCTATAAATACAGTATTTCTCAACAACATTGCAGTTGCTTTGGTCTGAACTCATTTGTTCTTTAGTAGGCAGGTTTGCATGCTTTTTAAAGAACCTTCTAAGACATTGTTTTATATGAGTTATTCTTTGAGACTAAATGACTATATTTAGAATTCTGATTCAAATTTTCTCAGAAAAAAAAAACCAAAAAAGTCAGACGAGTTCATGGCTTGGTATCTGTTTTATTTTTCTCTTCTGACCATAGGATATGTGCTTACCTACAGTCACACAACAGAAGAGAATGAGCAACACAGAAGTTAAACTACCAGTTAAATTATTCAAAATGATGCTGTATTTATTTTATTCACTGTTACTAGCAATTACAAATCATAATACAAGAGTCTTTTGACCTTTGAAATAACTGATGCAGTCCTTTGCAAGCTGATCAAGCGTGCCTCCTCAAGAACACAGGGAAGGAAAGGACGAAAGTCAAGTGGTGTAATTAGCAGTATAATTATTTTTTAAAATAAGATGTGCAATCTTCACCTCTTTGGCACTGAATGGCGTCACTGGGACTGCTATCATTAAGCTGCCATTGCTGCACTATCATTATGTAGCTGATAAGGAAAGGCGAACGCTTTGTGATCCACTAGAGGATGCATTTATTTCCCAAATTTCTTCAACTAATGCATTTATGTATGTATTTTTATGGTTGATGTGATTTTGAGGACATGAAAGAAGGTCAGTAGCACTGAAGCCAGCAGGGATAATAAGCGTCTTTCTCAACACTCTAATAATCATTATATGTTAAATTCTAGCTTCTTTTCAGCCAGTAACAGTTTAAATGACTTGAACAGGCTCAAAATTTCACTCCAGGTTTGATAACATTTGGACATCCTGAGAATAAAGCCAATGCAAGAACTAGAGCAGGAAGAAAGGGGGAGGAAGGAATTCCAGTCCTCATTCAAGCAACACTACTTAACTACAACTCCCTCCTAAATCTACAGGAAAATCACAAGAGTACAAGTTACCCTACATAGCTGAGAAATAAGTTGCAAAATATTGCTTGCAACATTTTGAAACAACAAGCAATTCAAGTATTCTTGCCTCAGAAGTACATGCTTATGTAATATTTATTCACCTCTTTGGGTATTTCTAGCACTGTGAACTAGATGTCTTTGCTAAATAATTGACATACATCGTTATTGCTACTTATTGCTACTATTGCCATTTTGGTTTTGTTTGTTTTAATAGCTTTCCTTCATCCCTTGCTATTTTCAAAAAATGTATTTACTACTAAAGGTAAGCTCCCATAAGTTAATACTTGGTGTAATTTAATACAGAGAATACTAAATATTGCAAACAAGGAGTATTTGTGCTTACAAAAGACATAACAAAATGTTTAGCAGTCCACCCTAAGATAAACAATCGGGAACGGATGGAGTCAAACAGTTCCAAATTATCACACACTTTGAAAAAAGAGAAGATCCCTAATTAGTTTTGAATAGCTCTTTTTGCACAATCACCTGTGCAGAACAGGGCAAAAGGGGATGTTTTTGCAGCCAAAATCTCTGCAAGCTACCAAGCACCGAACTGAGACTAGAGTTTTTATTTGCTTAAGTCACTAACTTGCCTACTATGATGATGCTCTTTATTTTCCCCCAGGTGCAAGAGGCTTTTTCACAACTGTAGCATCTACTGTGCCAGATCCCTGGATGCATTAACATCCCTTATTACCTTTTTTACATGCTTTACAAAGGAAAATAACACGGAATAAAAAATTAAAAACACATTATCTGATAAAAGGAACTTAGGAAGAATAAGTTAACTGAAACCTGCTACACTGCACGGAGAACTTAATCGTTTACATCAAACAATTAAGTGCTCATCAAGGCATTAGTCATTTGATTTGATCTAGTTTCCTCAGTGGGTTCAAGAGGAACCCTCAGGGCCACAATGAACAATGCCTGCAGAACTGCTTGCAAGACTAGAGCATTATTTCGCATTTATTAAACCCAAAGCATCACCAAACAGATGGAGGACTCTTTGACAACCCCTTGCAGAGCATGCAGGATCCACAGGATCTCAAATGTTCCTGCTAATTATTCTTCTCACAGAACAGTGGGGATTGCACAACGACCAAAGCTTAATGTTGAAATAAGAGCACTCTTGTATCATTGGTTTGAAGTGTGAATTACAAGTAGGAAAAGGGCTACTGAGGGATTAAGAGTTTTTGCAAGACCTAAAACCTTCAGGACAAGGTGTTTTTCCTTGAGGCCATAAGGCAGAGAAAAACTCCAAAGAGGAAAAAATGGCAAGTGATGGGCCACATTAAAAACATTTTGAGATTATTTTTACGAAGATAGAAAGATTTCATTATCAAACACAAAAAGAACTGAAGAAGCCTGTGCCAAACAAGTTACTTATTTTGTCCTTAAATCTTTAATAGAGGATGATGAATATTTTATGGAAGAAATATTTGCGCTGGTAACAGAAGCTAAAGTTAATATACAACAAATACATGCATCAAAATTTGAACATTCAAACCCTTGTAAAGATACTGAAGCAAGGCAGCATGACACAGGTATGAAGTCTTCAGTGTAAAAGAGCTTTAAATTTGTGTTATGAGTTTAAGAACCTAGTAGCCTAAGAAAATAATAGAGCTGCTTCTAACTGAAAGGCCAAAGATATTCAGTGTTAAAATAAATAATATAAGTCCAAAGCAGGCAAAAAACAAACAAGCAAAAATAATAAAAAATAGAACATAGGAGAAATATCACTGTTTTAGTGGAGAGAATCTGTGCTTTAAAAAAAACAACTTTTTGACTGTATGCTTCACAACATTTTTTTAAGTCTATAGCATAACCCATACTGATTCTTTTTTCCATTAAATTAAAGTGTAACCTGCTTGGTAACCAGGTTTAGCCCTGGTTGAGCTTTTCTGACTGATTTGGTTGGTATAAGATGCCAAAAGGGAAGCATAAACATAAGCCTTCCACCTCCTTCCAATCAACACCTCATCCAGCACATCCAAAATACAGATTTCTATCACCACAGAGAAAAAAATGAGCCCTCAAAACCCCCTTTTTTTTAAACTTCTCTGCTTCTCTGCCCATGGCCTGGCCAATTCAGTTCAAAGAGGGCTCTCTTCCCTCTTTGCTGCAGAGTTTTCCCAGTCCCTTACTTTCCTTGCAGAGTTACTTCCCAGTCCCTTATATATTTTCCTTTCTCTTAACAAGGCCATGTGACAGAACAACCCATATACACATAGAATCATGGAATGCTGAAGGTTGGAAGGGACCTCAGAGGTCATCTAGTCCAAATCCCTGCACACGCAGGGTCACCCGGAGCACGTGGCACAGGGCTGCATCCAAGTGGGTTTGGAAGATCTCCAAAGAAGGAGACTCCACAACCTGTTTGGGCAGCCTGTTCCAGGGCTCTGTCATCCTCACCATCAAGAAATGTTTCCTTAAGTTCCTGTGGGACTTTTGGTGCCTCAGTTTGTGGCCATTTCATCTGGTTCTGTCACTGGCCACCACTGAAAAGAGGCCCCATCCTCCTCACTGCCTCCCTTACGGTACTTAAAGACACTGATAGGTCCCCCTCAGCATTCTCTTCTCCAGGCTGAACAGGCCCAGCTCTCTCAGTCTTAAAACTGAGTATAGTGAGTCTAAGAGTATAGCGTGTCTCTATATGCACACTCCCGTGTGGCGGCTCCCTCAGCTCGCAGAGCCAGGGCCCCATTTTCCAGAAGCTTCTCGGCGCCATGGACCTGCGCAGTCTCAATGACAACACTTCCCTTGCACCGTGAGCCCTCCCAACCGTTAGAGCCGTTGGATCCGCACGGGGCGCATGTTAAGGATTTGAATTTGAATCAAAGCCCAACTTTCACCATCCCACCCACCCTGCGGCACCCTAACTACCAGATGAGCCCTGGTCGCACCCTAACTACTGATGAGCTTCTGTTGAGGCAATAACCCTCGGGGCCCCACATGATCAAAGAATTTCCCTTCCACAGGTTCAGAAAAATGGATTATTTTCCTCAGGACAAGCACGCCGGCAGCAGGCAGTGTGGAGGGCCTGTGGGCACGAATGCATTCGAGCCCTGGCAACTGTCAGGCCCCCAGTGCAGGATGTGGCAGCTGAAATACATTAGATCTCCCTGTGCCAACTACAAATTTAGCCTTTCTTTCAACATCAGAAAGATGTGAGGCTGCTTCCAGGTTTGCAGCACCTTTTGGAGGAAATTCAAGTGCAGGCAACACTTGCAGCTTCTCTTTTAATGTCAGTGTAATCATTTTTATAAAATTTGAATGGGAAGACACTGAAAATCATTCCAATGCCAATCGATCCATTTGCAGGATCATACATGAGGCATCTTGAGAATCAAATTTGAGCTGCTTGTGATCTATGCAAATTGCACAAAGTTAAACAGAGAGGCTTTTCAGTAGGAAATGAACACTGCTGAGTAGATCAAGGTGAAGCTATTGCTGTTGTTAGTGAAAAACAAATTACGATACGTACAGGGCTCAAGTATAACAATGGCATTTATGTTGATATTAACCAAAGACTGAAAAATACCCTTTATTTATAAATGAAATCCTAGCCCTGATGTAGGGAATTTGTCTCTATTTGACAATATGATTAGGCAAGCACATTTCTGCCAGCTTGGCAAGAATTATGGTGTATGTCCTTTCACACTGGATGCATTTGGAAGAACAGTAAGTATGTTCTAGAGGAGAAATAATGCAGCTCCTCCAGAAGAGCTATCCGTCGTTCTGTACAGGCTGTACAATCTGTATAGGATACACAGGAGTCTGCTCTGAAAACACACAGTTTTATTCATCACTATCTCAATTATCTCTGGAGCCTTGGATAAAGGTCTTATTATTAAAATTCCATCGCTTGATCTTGACTGAAAGGCCAAGAACACAATTATAGTATTTATTGCTACATCCTTCTGTTAAAGCCAAACAACAGTGATCATCACAAGCTGCTTGCTCTAAGTCAGATGCCAGTACTGCTCTTGTATTAAATTTTACCTTCAATTCAAAACCATAATTCCTTCTTCTGATCCTGCTTTTTGCCACAAAAACGTTACTTTTCTACATTCACTTTTCCCTGTCCTCTATTCGCTTCTTTTTTTCACAGCTTTTATCCTCCTTTACCTGTGTAAACCCCTCTTCTCTTTTTAAATCTAAAAAGTTTGACGACAGAGATTTCATTCATTGACAGTGCACAATGTCCTGTTCTCAAAATCTGTTGCTTCTCTATAACAGTATTTCTCCTTTTTTTGTTGTTGATTTGTCCTTTAAAGTATGAACTGCCCAATTGTTGGTCTTAAACCTGTGATTTGCATCAATATTGTGAAGTACACCATGTAGGCAGTGCTGTAATGGTGCCCTAAGCGGCTGTGTCTACTCCTAGGCAGACCAGGTACTGCTCAAGACATCATTGCTGACCAGTAGAGAAGAGATTTCTCTCATTAGATTTCAGAACTAGTACGGCCTCTATTTCCCAGATAATGTCATTAATTTCTTCATTAAAATATTATCAAATTATTGAAAAGAAATCTCCATCTCCAGTGATAGATGACAGCAGCTCTGCTTCCCATCTCAGTGGTACATTCACTTTAAAAGGGCTTTTAACTACCAATATTGTTTAGTGCTTTTATTATTACCAGTATTCAATTCAGCCAAGCTTTTTTCATATCCTTCTCTTTTCTTCTTTGTACTCTGTTTACAGTTTTTAATGAAGTTTTAATCATCCCTGGCATATTTATTCAGGTTATTTACTTTACAAAGGGAAAGGACTTTAAGCATAGTTGACAAAATCAATGTTTTTTTTCCAACATGGTCCTTCTTATCTCCCTAGTCTCCTTAGATATATGCAAGAAGATTTTTTCTTTCTTTCTCTTTTTAAGATTAAACTCCAGTACTTACAGCAGAGCTGAGAATTCTGCAATTCCCCTAAAGAATAATTGATTCCAAAATTAACTTGGGCCTTCAGAGACTCACAGATGCATTTAAAAAGCATTTTCAAATAAAAGTGGATGAAGTGACATGGCAAACGTTATGCTGACATCACTCATAGCAAATCAGCATTCCCTCAGTACCAAGGAATGTCTGTTCTACTTTATTCTGTTCCAACATCGCTTACATATTTGTCTGCATTTGGATTTAAAGTAAAATGCATGGTGGCCTGAAAAATCTAACTGCAAAAGCAGCAAATGTGAGTGGCTGCATTTCATGTGAAATAATGCACCTCAAAAATTCAAATCTTTAGGTAAAGCTTATTGCATAGGAAGGCAATTTTATGTCTATGTAAACCCAGTTAAACCCTGGAAATGTGCTAAACATTTAGGCTTGATCTTTTGATGCTTCAAGTGAATTCTGTCGTTGTGAAGGATAACAGTAAAGAGCTGAAATCCTACATTGACTGGAGAACTGTCCATAGTATTTACTGAATCAGCTCTACCATGGGCAGTTCTTGCTACTGTCCTTATTCTGTTAATGTACAGAGGTGAACATAAAAAACATGACAAAAAAACAGAGGGGAAGAATGCAGCAAATTCTTTCCACCAGGCTTGAGAGAACACTAGAGTGTGGAGTTGCTATATATATATGTATACATTAATACCTTATATGTAAATTAGCTAATAGGATGTTTCCTGATTAAGTTTTATGAGTAATCAAAGTATTTGAAGAATGTTGCTAGAGTCAGACTTAATTTACTCCATTTTTTTTTACACACGACTTGTAATAACTTTTCATCATCTTATAAGTTAGCTATTATTCCATAAATGAATGACTTCTTTTCATTTGCTTTGAGTTTTAATTGTTCCTTATTGGAAATGTCAGCTTTCACAGTTCATTAATAACAGCAGTGATGGAAAGAAATCAAGGCTAGAAGCACAGATAGGCAGAAATAAACTTAACTTGCAAGAAATAGAGAGCTTTATTCAATGTTATGTCTACATATTTGTGGACAAATGTGTGTTGTGTCCACATATTTGTTAGAAGTCCCTCTTGAACATTGGTCTCTAAAAAATTGAGGGTTCAAAACTAGGATTTCCTGGTGATCTTGGAACAGAATCCCACAGCATCAGACAATTAACAACAGACCAGGAAGAGTAGGCCAATACTGTTGAATGGTAAACACCCTTCAACAAACAAATTAACTGTATTTATTTATTCTTAATTTACTTATAAATTATATTAATTAAATATTATCTATAATTTCTAAAGAACTTATGTAAATTATGAACAGCTACTCCCCATTTTTTGGATAGTAGCAGTAACAAATCCATTAACGTAAGACATTTAATATTACTGTGCTGAATGAATTCTAGAATTACCCCTATATAAATTATATTTACTCAATGCACATGTGAGATAAATACTAAAAAAATCTTTTTTTGCCAAATGCAATGTGACTAAAATAATCGTATTAACAGCTTTTGTCTTCAGTGAAAGCTTTAGAGTATTTTCCAAATTTTGCAAAGTTTTTTTAAAAAAACTGTGAAACATTTGGAAAATGATTGACTTCAACATAAAAACGTCATATTCATCCTAGTTGAAATACACTGAAAGTTTAAGTTTGATGGAAATTTGTTGCTCTCAACTACCAGTTAATATTAATAAGGTAGATTGCAGGGCATAATGAAGACTCACAGTTAAAACTGATCTATGCATCCAACAACATAACACTGCAGTAATATGTTTTTATGGAATATACAATATACATCCTGTGTTTTGGATGCTAAAAACTGCCCTCTAGGCTCATTTATCTCAGCATTTATGATAGCACTTGCCATGCAATGGTTTTGACTTTGTCTTATTGGTCTGACTTACACTGCTTGAATCTGTTCCAATGAAAGGTTCCCCACAGCTTATCTGAAAACAAAGTGCAATTTCATTTCTTAAGTAAACAGTGTACAGAGAATTTCAGAAGAAAATGACAAAATTAGTAAATAAGCTTTGGAGCATTTATGCATAGCCTCCCAAAACACAACAGCTGAAATAAAACAAGCCTTCAGCTTGGGAAATTTACTACATAACAAAAAGAATCAAAATTGGCTTTATTTACCATGGCAAGAAAATGTTGCCTGTAGCAGAAACTATTAGGAGCTTAATTGAAACTGTTGAAAAATTTCCACTGATTTTCATGTCTGTCGGTTCAGGGCCTACAAATAACAGCTCTGCATTTTCACTTACCCCTAATTTTGCCCCAAAATTGCCCTCCAGTTCAACAAAGCATAAAGCAAACCCTAAACCCATTGAAATCCAGTAAATCATTTAAATCTGTGCTTCACTTTAAGTGGTTCCTTTCAAGATAAGAGGTTTCACATTTGAGAAGCTGCTAAGTTGAGACTTCTTCTACTTGCTTCCAATAAAACAAAAGCAGAATCAACCAGAAGCCTGTGATTAACTCAGCTTTCCAAAGCACAACAGAAGTGGATTAATTTTACTTACTAAGAGTAGTGAGGTTTAAACTATAGTTTCAAAGGTATATTCAGATTTTAAGGAGAAAAATACATCTTTAAATACATTTTTCAAATAAACACACCACATTTCAAACTACTTTTTTTTCCCAAATAAAAAAGGGAAAAATACTTACCAAGGAGAAATTACCCCATTTTGAACAGTCTAAGAATGGAAAATTGTAACATGGTGTTTTCTTGGATGAAAGCTCCCATAAAGTGTAAATTATTAGCATTAAAACAATGGCTCTTTTGCCCAGCTTAGGCTTTGTGGCTCACTCCATAAAAGTCATATGAGTCAACTCTTGGACTTTCTAGATGCCAACCAGATGGACAGTGTCTGTGCAGTGGCAAGGGAAATATCATATAATTACCACCATGAGTTAAACTCTGCATCTACCACTGCAATAAAATAGAGTAACATCAAATTTAGATTCTGCACACACGTATTTCCTATGCATATACCGTTGTAACTGCCTGGAAGGAACAGCCAGTTATTTTCTTTTTCCCAATCTTTTTTCCTTATCACCTATCAAATGGTACAGTAAAAAAATAATAATCTCAGGGGGGAAACCAAGTCCCAGAACATTCAAGGAGAAAAATAATGATTAGCCAGAGCTGATTAAACAGCAATATTTTCACAGGGACTGAAAAGATGGCTAAGAGATCATTGAGATGTTACCCTGATTATTCTTGACTTGTCATGAATTGTTAATTTGCTCAGGAAAACAGTCTAAAGACCCCTCAGCCGTACTAATTGTTTATTAGCATACAAAAGAAGCAATGACCTTTTGAATCCCGTGCTTATTGTCCCTTGTAGGCAGAAGAAATGAGTCTTGGCACCGCAACCATTACTTGCCTCCTTTGTATTTCTAGGAAAATAACCTTTTAAGCAATAAACTCTTTACCAATAGCACTTCACATGCAGTATTTAACCATCATGGAGCCAAATAGAACGGTGTTATTTTGCTGCTCTATCTAGGATTCCAGATTTACCAAACAGAATTAAAGATATTCTTATGTGTTATGGAATAGCTGCATTTATAGACTATTTCAGGGATTTAAAAAGTCTACTAAAATTTGGAAAGTCAGCCTTTTGTGTCAAGCCTGAGAACAATTAGAATACGTTTATGTGTAAGGAGGTTCTCAGCACTTGGATTTTTTTCCAGGGTATTTCAATACTCCTCCATTTAGCATTGCAACTGATTGAGGAGCTTACATCCTATTTTTAAAAGCCATTTAAAGGTCTCGGAAGCTTATCTTCATTGCCTTTCACTATGGATTAGATCCGTAAATCACAGAATCACAGAAAATTGGAATTACTTGTTAAGCTAACCACAATGCCACATGCACAGAGTGCTGTGCTTCTGTATGTGTGTTAGGAAATGTGTCCACCCTTCTACTCCATGAAGACTGGCCAGCTTGGATCAATGCAATGATCTGAAATGTCTGCTTAATATACATTTTATTGATAGTTCCAGGAACCAACATGTAAGCCCAGAATGGTCCAGAGGATCCTTCAAGGTTCCTAGACAAGACGCTTTGCATCCTAAGGAAACCTGGTCATCCTCCAGCCTGCATGTTTGCTTTACACAACATCTCTAGAGCTGTCCAAATGTATGGAGCTCTGAAGGCTCCAAATGTGTTTCTCCTGGCCATAGGCATGACAGGACCAAACTTAACTCTGGACCTATTTTTAATGCTTCTTTAAGCTAAGTGAACGCAAGGGATGTGGTGATATGGCTACATTTCTTTTGTTTTATATCAAACTATGTTGAGGCTTGGCTAAAAGTATCAGGGGAACTCATTTTCAAGTTCTAGAAGAGACCAGGCAATCAAGTGTGAGAGTTTTAGTCCACTCCATTGCTGAGCCAAGTCTTGCTAATGTTACTTAGTATGAATTTCCATTGAGATAAATTGTAAAGAACTGGAACTATAGCATTTCAAATTTCATTAGCAAGCTTCTTATTTTCCTTTTCTCTTTATGACCAGACCACATGCACATTTGATGAGTGCTCTGAATTACAGATTGCCCAAGCCATAGATTGGGAAAACTTCCACATATTGTCTTCTTGGAAGTACAGTTTTATTCTCTTTATTTTTTTTTCCTGGAGATGTGATGTTGGGAATTCATTGCTGTTATCTAGCAGGCTCTGCTTAAATCCACTTTGTTTCACATCAATTTGATTAGATTCCATAAATCTCCTTAGCATGACTGAGATAGTCTGAACCTGCCAAGTTTGAAGCTGGGGTTTCAGCACTCATTTCTTTTCTCCATGATTTTTCTGGATTGGAATAGTAATGGTAGACTAAAGGAGAAAAACCTCAGAGACTAATTTAACAAGGGATTAAACACTTGCTTAATTACATCTGCACTGAAGGCACTACTACTGATCCAGGGGCATAACTGGGACTTGTGACTTGAATATATGCAAGAACACTACTATTAAGCTCACTGCTGACCTAAGTCTGGACTAGCCAACTTCCAGCCTCCTAAGCTGATGACACTTTTATGACTGAGACTTAGATTCCTAAATCTGTAAGCACTGTGAACGATTTCTCTGTACTCCTGATACATTTTAATCAGCAAAGCCTTGGTAAATCTTACTTGCACTCATCCTGTGGGAGAGCAGTTTTAAATGAAATTCTTCCTCACTCCTTTGAAATCCAAGTATATGCCTTTCTGGACGCAAAGAACTCTTTCTTAAAAAACAAATGGATATTGCTTACACAGCTACTTTCCATCCCCACATTGATATACGTACAGCAAAACAAGAGCTTGGCTCTAAGGTTTAAATGAGTGAAACGCCTCCGCCACTGGGTAGCATGAATGATAAAGCCCTGCCTAAGTCACCTCCCTAAGAGCACAAGGCAATTTTCTACACCATTTGCCGTTTGCTCCCTTGTGGCTATCAGAATTGAGCAGAGCTCTGGCTTGTATTACCTTGACCTCTCAACTCGGTGTGTTCTCCTCCTCCTCCTCGGAGGGTTGCGTCCTTAGGGCCTCCATCAAAATATATTGCTGGGAGGCAGCTATAAAAACACAGCCAACACACACAAGACAGCTCAGAGAACAACTGCACAGCCTATTCCTTTAGGGGCCAATTATTGGCCACAGGATTGAAAGACTGGGATTCATTCCTGACTTCAGACACTTTCAAGCCCGTTTCATTCTTCTGCTGCACTTCAAATATGAAGAAATGACAAAAAAAAAACAGCTCACCTATAATGCGATGAATGATCCTTTCCGGAATTTGAGGGTATTTAATATTCACATTGAAAACACTGGATATTCCTGTAATCATGGTGATTATGCTGAATGCAACACATTTCTGAAAGTTGAATTACTGCATTGCTCAGAACAGTTTAAAGTAACATTATCTTCTAAAAACTACCAACATTTTTTCCAGCTACTAAATATCGGAGTGCCTGAATTTAAGCTTGCTGGCAGAAGGTGATATAAAAAGAGTCTGATTGTAAGAGTGGGTGAACTGATTTCAAGACTATTTAGAACACCAAAATGGCTGGACTTGATCTTCCGAAAATTTATACTGAATTTATATTTGAAAAACCAGGTAACTATTAAAATCCCCAACTGGAAACTCGGTTCCATTGAAATACTTCTTTTAAACTTCGAAAACTTATTAAGCACCTGCAGGTACATGAGCTACTTTGTTTATATGTTGGATAAAAACTGATGTGACTTTGAAGACTAAGAAGAAAAAATTGCTTGATGGAAACTGTATCAAATCTTTGAAGAAATGAACTGAATTTACCAAGTGTTACTCATTTAGACAAACAATATTGATTACAACTTGCAGCTTTGCAAGATGGACAAGAAAAAAAAATATCCTACTTATTTAAGGTATTATTAAGGTTATATACAATTCCTTACTTTCTCCTCTGCTTGGCATGACCTCGTGGGGAAAGAAACAATTTGCATAATATGACTGAAAAACATCAAATATAGGGAATCGTAGTCACCACAATCTAGCAATTCATGCAGCAGGAAAATAAGAGACAGAATCTAATGGCTGAGATACATTAGGGAAAACGCTCCTTGAATCATAAACATGGGAAAAAAGGGAGCTGACATGCTAGGCAGCTAATATGAATTAAAATGGTCAGAACTAATCAGGATTGATTTTTCATTTCTGTATTAAGTTCATTATTTTTAGGCAGTAGAAGGCAGGAAGAATCTCACTCGTTTGTAACAGAGTAGCTTTAAAAAAGAAAAAGAATTCTACACCTATTGTCATCTTTCTTGCCAAGTAAGGAAATATCCAAGATTTTAAGATTTAATATGAGAATTAGGATTTAATGGGAATTAGAAACTATAAAAACAAGAACTAGACTGCTTGATGACCAAACACGTTGACAAACAATTCATTTCATAACGCAAAAAAATCTCTAAGGAAAAATTCTTGTGGTTTGCATTGCCCTTCCACAAAATTATCCTGTATCACTTTAAGATTATTAATCACAGAATCAAGCTTAGGACAAACACTTTGACCTTAGCAGTTCTTGTATAAATTAATGCATCTCGGCAGAAAAAAAAAGAGAGAAAACTCTTAAAAATTGGGCTTTGGGCATAATCACATTCTAAAGCCTTGCATGAAGTGGTAATACTCCTTTCGTAGTAGTCCAACCATATCCAAAGAAACACACATTCCTTACTGGGTGCAGTTTGACTCCGGCAGTGTCGGATTTATGAAGTTTGTCAACTGGCGGTCAAGTTGCCTTCAAAACAACGAGCCAAGTTCATGAAGAGTGTGATCACAGAATCACAGAATCACAGAATCTACAAGGTTGGAAGGGACCTCTAGGGATCATCCAGTCCAACCTTCCCGCT
>JAUBOD010000080.1:1525585-1537687 GCA_032353885.1 Nothura maculosa
AAATGTTCCCATTCATTCAGTCACTGATGAATTAAACATAGGATTCTTTTTTCTCTTCCATATTAGTTGCAAATCTACTGCAAACACTCAGGAGCTTGAAAAGTGCCATTCCAGCCTGTCCAAGAGCTTATGGGAACCTCCATAGGGTTCCCTCTGCGACTGGAATTTCTCTCTTGAGCACTTGCTGAAAGGGATTTTATTCCCTCCCAGGCAACGTAAGACCAAATACAGACCAAATTCCCTCTATAAGAAATTCACCCAGCACTACGCTGCACAACGAAGGCCCATTCCTAAGGCTATTTGTGAAAGGCATTAGCATCCACAGCATCTTGGACACAACACATGGAAGTACAGAAGAAGGAACAGAGCAGAAGAGTGCTGTGTCCAGAGACCTACTGTTCTTTCCTGGCTCTGGCATTTGCTTGTTCGGCCACCTTATGTAAGTTTTCCCTCTGTTTTTCCAAGTTCTAGTCTGTTTTTCCATGCCCCCATTTGTAGCATGGAAAGAATGATGGCAACCCCTGCAAAATCCATGGAGGAAAAAAAATATGAGGCATTTTGAGATTCCTGGGAGAAGCTGAACCATAGTCTGCCCTTGCACCCGGGAGCTCCTCTGCACTAAGGTTTAAGCTCTACTCAACTCTCTGAATGGCTTCACACCTATTTGTATGAGGTGTTTGCACACTTTTAATCCCAGTAAGGAACATTGTAACATCTGAATGTGACCTCCTCCATAATGCAAGCGACATAGTTTCCAATAGTAATTGCTGCAGTGAATTTATTTTTTAATAACAGCATATATTTTTAATCCAAACTGTCATTCAGGTCCTCAGAGCTGGGAAAATGAAGACAAGCATTACAGAAAAGTTTCTGATTCGCCTGCTCTGAGGATTTCTGCTTTGCACTCATCGGTTTTGGCAGGCTTCCTGTTGGGAGATATTTTCTTCTCCTTGGTTATAAATATTCCATGCAGATTTTTAATTAGAGAAGTGTGTTTGTTGGCTGAGACAAAAGTAATTGCACATCCCTTTACCATTTGGGCTTCATTCATCTGGATGGCCTTCCAGTAACATACGAGATCTCTGAATAACTGAACAGAAAAGTATGGTATTGAACTAAAAGTTTAATTGCTTCTACCAGGAACCATCTCTCATAGCTGGGCAGCAAAACAAATATTTGAGCTGCTCTGCCCTAGAATTAGCAACAGATGGAACAAGCTACTGAAATAAAACATCCACGTTTCAGCCAAGTATTGTTGAGGTTTAGAGTGATCTTGTAAAATGCCTTCTGTATTCAACAAGCAAGAAGAAAATGAGAATTGGGATGGTTATATCTGCTGCGTTTGACCTTGAAGATCACGGCGCTGATTTATCACGAAGCAAACATGGTCTAATGTTTAATGCACAAGAAATGATTACACATCCTTGCTATCCAGATGTGATACCAATGGGGATTTGGCAAGGCTCACATCACTCCTGTCCTACCGGGGTCAATAATTAAATACCTGAAGGAGCTACTGTAGAACTTATTTACCTAAAGCTTGTAAAGACGCTAGAGATTTTCAGGAGGTGCAAAGTCCTGCTGCAAGTTGTAGCTATCCCGGATTTTGTCCCTGTTTTGTCACATGCAAAAGCAGGCAGGGACACAGAGACAGACACTCCTGATGCAGAAGATGACCACAACCCTGGGTGTTCATAACTCAGTGGAGAGAAATAACGGGTATCGGGATGTTGAGACGAGAGAGACCCTAGGGACAGCACAGACACACACGCATGCAGAAGGCAGAAAGAGAACTATGTGACTATGTCCAGGACGGCTCAGGGCCTATTTTTGTTCTTTTTCTAGGGTTTCTGCTTAGTATTCTTCATGATTTTCAAATTTCTCAGGCTCTCTTATTTTATACAATTATTTTCTACCGTTATGAAGAGATTGTTTTGTTTTCTTTCCTCGTTTTTCTTCAAAGATTTTCATGCCCTGCAAAACAACAATAAGAGGGATTCGGAGCAGCCAGATTGGAAAGGCATTTTTTCCATAATACAGACAATTACGATGTGCAAATTTATTGCTCAACACTCTTTATTCTGTACAATAACTCCCATTCACAATACATGCTCCATTTTCAGCGGGATGATCTTAAAGCAGTTTAGACCCCAACTGTTTCCATTATGCAAGCTGTAAAACGTTCCTGGCATTCAAAAGGATCATTCCAAAGGGCAGGAATGTGCTGAATGCTTAAATTGAGTCTAAGTCTGAATAAGAGCACGATTTCCACAGGCGGACACCTGAGCCATGCTCAGACAAGGTGCATTGAACACGGAGACCTAAAAGCACCGCTTGGTGCTTCATTATTCTCCTGTGCATTCGTCCAGGATACACAAATGGGATTTGGAGCCGGGATTTCATATGCAGATGCATGGTGACTTTTCCAGATCACTGGCAAAACGAAGGAAAGAAAAGCAGCTGGTGAGAAGACAGCACGTCCTGTTATTTATTCATGAGCAACTGGATGGAAAGATAGATGGGTCTTCTACTGTGAACGGTAAGATAAATGTAAGAATAGGAATTATACACTGTGTTCACAAAAGCCTAGCTTACTATTGGTATATTGGGTAAGCTAGGCCAGGCTCCTAAGAGCTGAACAGGAACGTGAACTTGGATTCCTGCTGGCAAATGTTTACAGACAAAATTGTCTTTCAAGAGAAAACTGAATCACTGCCATAGTCCCCGCTGAAACACCGCTATTAAGTCCCACTTTCCATGAAAGAAATTACTGCTTGTGCTCAAGAAACAGCAACTCTGCCCCCAGAAACTAAACACTAAAGTCACAAGATATCTTGACAATGTCAACAGGCAGGAGTTCTGAGTGCCAAACAGGTGAGCCCTGCTCCTCCTTGGTTTCAGCTGATTTTTGGGAAGAATCCAAGCAGGAATAGGAACCTGCAGCAATTGTGTGTGTCAACCTTCCTCAGTGCATTTCCTGATACGTAAAGATGATTTGACTGGAGTAGGTCAACTTAAGTAATTAAGGACTAAACCAGACCAAGCCATTTCTAAACCTTCCAAAGTGATTCAACTAAAATGAACATCTTGAGTTCCGGGACCACTTAATACATATGGACAAATGTACAGACTTTAGAAAAGAGAAATAGCGAAGATTATAATTCATACCAGCAGTCCTCTATGCTGCTTTCACAGTGCAAAATGAATTAAAAGCAAGCATAAGTGTAAAACCATTTAAGAAGAATTCCCTGAAAAAATTCAAGAGTGTGCATAGAATTTGCAGCATATATAAAATTATGGCCATAGTGTCTTACAATATTGGGCCTCAAGTGAAGTGAAGGGTTATACATATTTAAGATGCTATCGGTAAACGAATTAGGATTGGAATTAATGGGGTTTTTTACCTTACTGTATTATACCTCACAGGTTGCAGCTGGCTTAAGGCTAGACACTTGGCTTATGAAAGACCTTCTACTATTGTAGGCTGCCTTAGTATGAAGAAAAGCCAAAAAAGGGTAAATAAAGGAAAAGTCTCACTGCAGTCCTATAAGCACCTACCTGAGCAACAAGCTCTCTGTTTGCAGTTGCAGACATGAGCAACAGACTTGATCCTGTTTGATAGGAGACTATGGCTTATGCTGTACAATTAATGTACAGCATATATAATAATAAAATAATAATATATAGTAATAATATATAATGTATCCTGCTCTGCTTGCAGGATTCATTCAGTATGATCCTTTCCTGATGAGCTTCGAATGTATTAATGAAAGAATTCCAACTTCCATTCAATTCCCTCTTCCCCTCAAAGAGAGCACATTGGTTCATGATTTTGCCAGCAAAAAAACCAATATGCTTTCACCTTCAAATACTAGCATGATTTCCCTATTATTTAGAAATTAGATTAAATTAGCCATTGTGATTTCAAAAATAATGATAAATGAGCCTACATGAGAAGCTCTTAAAATTGCAATTGAAATAATATGAACTTAGCAGGGATGTATAAAAGTGCAAAAATAATAGCCCACACCTAATGGGCACATGCAATTAAGCAGAGGCTTGATTGGCTTTTGGAGCCACAGGACATGAGGAACAGCAGGCTTGGTTTGAGCTATTTCAGCAAGGCCTGAGAGCCCTCTGATGTGAATTGCAAGATAATAAAGGTAAAACTCAAGTATGAGGTGTTTTAGGCTCCTCATACTGCAGCCACCTTCTTTTGAGGGCTATCTGCTGTCATGATCTTCTTACATGCATTATAGCAAGAAGAGTAGAAGTCGTATTCTAATTGTCACATGCTTACATGAACATGAATTTGTAAGCATATGCATTGAAGCATGTATGCTTTGATGATAATAATAGTCTACAGACATATTACTGGGAACCACAATGGATCATGGACTATGTTGCAAGAAGAAGGCGAATGTCTCTGGCCAGAAACCACGTTCCACATTAGAGTAACTTCAAGTGCATGTTAATAATTCCCTTTGTTGCAGCAACTCAGGCTTTACTCGGTCTCATTAGTACATGCTGTATGGTGCAGATACATCTACAGATCTTGAGGGGCACCAGGAGAGAAGCAGCAGGATCTTCTTGGCTTGAAATTATCCCAACATTTCCAGTGCCTTGCAATAATCCCGACTTTCTCAGTCCTAGCAAAGTTCACAGCCCAGTGATTGAAATGCTGATCCCTAATGTTCATTTTGGTTATGGAAAAACGAATTGCATTGAAACCATACTCCAGCTGGGAACTGTGGTTAGCTGAACATAAAAGCTCCAGTATTTTTTTGCTGATGGGATCATTATTGTTGAGACTTAACTGGCCAGCACAGTCAATGGCAATTAAATGCTTTCAATTTGGGCTCTGAGAGCTCAGTCACTGACTGCATGTTTTTAAAGCATCCCATTTATTTACTCACACTGGATGCCTGTGAAAGCACCTGAAAAGCTGAATTTTATTCTACTGTAACAATAAAAAGTCACAACACGCAAATCTTCCATAATTGGTAGCTTTATAGGTTGCGATCATCTTATCTTTCTATAGATAAATTATGCTTCATGGGTTTTTTTCAGGTCGCTCAACGTGAGGTTATTTTGATGGGAGATTGTAATTAGAACTGCAGTGAAGCATTTTAGATTCGAAAGGTTGAAAACATTATCCTTCTGGGATGCCTTGTGAGAGTTTTATGGCTGGGAGCCAAGGCGAAGCTTTTTGGAGTACAGCTGGATTATTTAACCTCAGAAGCTCTTCAGAAAGCAACTGTCAACCTAAACCGTGGAGAACCCAAGAGCTAGGACAGAAGACTAGCTAATCTGGGTTTTAGTGTGATGTAAACAACTGCCTCAGGTGTAGCCTAGCCTAGCTCATCAGGCATCTAATGGCTTCTTTGGAGTTAAAGTAAGTGAATGGGAATGCAACTGGAGAGAGAATGAGCAGTAAAAGTAGATCTCCAATATGGGAGATATGCAGGAAGTGAGAAAGAAACTATCCTTCTCTAGCACATATCATTTATCTGATGTTAGATTTTGCTAAAGCCTAAGTGCCTTAGCTTAAATTAACACATTACTAAGTTACGCAGGACACAATTAAGTGTTGGAGTAGCAGATCCTTAATTTCAAGCACTAAATGGGCTGGAGCAAGTCAGATCAGACTACAAGGATAATCAATCCTTAACACATGCACAAAGAAACATTTCCATGCGGGACCAGATAGAACATGGCCAGTACATACCACTTACGGGACACATCTTTAATAAAGTTGACTCTTTTTTCTCAATACTTCACAGATCACTGGCTTGAACAGGCTGTAACAAGGGCAGAGTGTTAGATGGAAGATTCGGGATAATCTTTTTACTTTCATCAGGCCAAAACCCTAGTATTTCTTTAGAGAAAGGGCACTAGAATAAGCTTTGCCAAGAAAATCAGCTTCAATTCAAAGCACCAATACACTCCAGGAATATTCTTCCTTCAACATGCAGAGAGACTGGCCAGAATTGAAACTAGTCTGCTGCTTTCATGCAAGCCATCGATAGGAAATGAATGAAACTTGGATGTTTCCACAAGAAAATGTTCATGGAAATACATGCCAGCACTTCTTCTCTACTTTCTCCTCTCTCTTCAAGGCAACATGATGCCATTTTTGGTATTTTCTACTATTATAGTAAAAATGAGATTTGTGACATAGCTGCTATTGGCAATAAATATATTGTTGTTCCTTCCTTTGTGCAAAGCTGAGGTGCTGGCTCTGTGAAATCCCTGCAACTGGCTGTGACTGCAGCATGAAATGAAAAGTCCTTGTCCTTTACACAGGGAAAACATGACCTGCGGAATCCCAGGTGTTATACAGGGATAAACACCATGTGTTACACAAGCAAAGCAGCTGCTATTACTCCAAAACTCTCCCACTGTCCCTTTTTATTCATATTACACTATTATCCCTTTTGTTAATTGGTTCAAAGCATCATTTAAGATCCATTTCCAGCAACTCACTTCGTTATCATAAACATATAGACACTGATTTTATATCCTAATATGTAATATTTCAAAAATCTATTACATAGTAGATTTTATAATGTATATTATATAACAGCATATTAATCTATAGCATAATATATATAACACAACATAGCATAACATAATATGTTATAATATAACATAAACATAATAACATCCTCATGGGGAAGCTCAAGAAGTGTGGGTTAGATTCTGCCTTTGTCTCACCTGAAGTGACAGAATTGGACACACACAAAAAAAGAAGCTAGAATATCTGAAAATACAGATGATCTCCTCAAATTAAAATACTTCTCGCCCAATCTTTTTACTGTTTTAGGCACAGAAAATGTGTTTTTTTTACAATTTAGAATAGGAAACCTGGCGTGTGATCCAAATATATGCACTTCCAAAGATGTATTTCATTTTCTGTCCTCTATCCTGCAGTAAGTGCAGTCTTCCTTGTCAACTTGTTACAGCAGGGACAGAACAAAAGGAACCAGCTGTGTACTTAGTGCAGAAATACAAGAAGAGGATTGTCAAGCTGTATTAAAATCCAGCTTGTAAAACAGGGCACCATTAATTTTTTTGTGATGAAAAAATCATATCTGGGGTTTTGTTCTGTGGTAGACTGTCTTTTCAGCATATATTGCCCAAGAGTGCAAAGACTGACAGTGCAATGGTTCTATCAAGGGATGTTTTTCAAGCACTGTAAATGTCAAAAAATATTCAAATGGCAGGGAAAACATTCCTTTGCTCTCAGCTCTAGCCAAAACAAAGCCCTCAAAGCAAATCCTCTGTAAAAACATCCCTTTTCACCATCTTCCTCTGTTTTATTTACAGGCTAAAACAAGGGTACAAGTCCTTCCACAGGGCACATTACAATGAAGTCAAGAGCATGAGCTCTTTCCCTTCATAGTTGTTTAAAAGATGGTCCCTAACTCCTATTCCTCCTGGGAATAACCTCAGGATCAAAATTGAAATATGAGACATGTCTCCTTGTCTTTGTTCACTTGTCAGAACAGCTCGATTTTAGCTTGACAGAAACAAGCCAAACTCAACCAGGAATCTGGTATGTCGTGTTTTGCACTACTGTTCTACTGGTAGAATACGCAGCACTGCAGCCATGGATGCTTTAATTCTCTAGATATAGGGTTTTTTTTTAATCTAAATAGCTAGTGCATGTCTATGGCAAAGATTGTATGAGTTTTAAATACAACTAAAATACAATAGTGGGCAAAAAATAATGAGAAAATCTCTCCAGGAACTTCCAAAACTTAGTTTTTAGTTTGGCCAATTGCAGTCATCTAACTCCATAGTCAAGCTGTAAAACCAGCTGTTTTCCTGTCCCTGTCAATATCCCCATGCAACTCCGAAAAGTGATGAACAATTACGCTGCTATTGATAGAAAACATAGATCCATTTTCATATAGTCACCTTCTATCCCCTGTTAGAATTAGAGAACTCAGAATGCTGCAGACACTGCTATTGATGAGTCTGGAAACCTTCTTCTTGTAGATTTATAAGAGATACTGAGTATTTTATTCAAACTATAATTCTGTTGAAAATTATAGTAATCAGGTGAAAACCTTGATTTATATTTCTTATCTTAGATTTCTTCTTTATAGCACTGGCAATATACTAACCAAATATCCGAATTCACTTCAAGGCCTTTGGAAAATCTTTGTGAGAAGAAAGAAATCGAACAGATCTTCATCTATGGGGTAAGTTTGAAAAGCATTAGCAGTCTAAGATGGTAAAACTAGTCCAAAAAAGCCAGAAGAAAACTCTATATGCTGTCAATTTCTATTCTAGAAAAATATTGGGCGAGTGATCCTCATTATTAGGCATTATTATTAGGCAATAAACCTCCCCACAAGCTGTACATGTCTTGAGAACTTACCTTTAGCTAAGCTACAGCTAAATAATGAACAAGAGTAGCTTTGTCTCCTTGGGCTAAGCCATGCACTCCAGGATGTAAATCAGTGAAAGCTTTAATTCCAACAGAAACACAATTACCATTTCTAACACAGATTTATGCATGCTGGAGAAATAGATGCCTAGAGACAGCAGCAATATTATAAAAGCTAAAGAAAGTGGAAAACCTGCTAGATTTTGGGTAGGGAAGGAGGAAAAAAGGAGGATATTTTCACGCAGTTCAATAGGCATCAAACACCCACCTTTACCTACCTATTTTTGCTCTAATCTGGGACATGTGCTTCTCCAAAGTCAGTCTAAGGGATCTGAACCAAGACCCATTCATTTTATAGACCTCACGTCCTAATCATTAGGAGTGTCAACCATTCTGAGCTGCCAGCAGCCTGACCCAGTTTGGGAACTGACCCAGCTCAGTTTCCAAAGTGCAGTATTTGATATTTAATAGGGAAAGTCCTCATGATAAAATGAATAGTATATGTATATAAATACACATACATATCTTGGCATTTGCTACACTTTTTGTGTATTAAAAGCACACATATGTAGTTAGCATAACTTATATGCAGTAAATTATTTCTTGCAGCACTGAATACATTTTTGTATAATGTGCAATTCTATATTATTGGACATAAAAATTGCCCTGTCCTATAAAAAAAACCCTCTAATCCTGCAAGTAAACCACAACACATAATACTAAATTACTAGAGGAAATATATCCTTGTTGACAGTCAAAGAGTTTAAAAACCCCTGCATTTGGGCTGCTCCATATGCATTCCATGCCCTCTCTGAATAGGATTATGCTGCAATTCCCCATCCAGGTAATTATTATATGTAAATATCCCAAGTCAATTTGCCAACTGCACGGCTGTAGTTGACATCTGCATATTTCTTCTCTGCACCATAACTCTGCATGCAGACAGCTGTCTGCTTGTAGAAACCTGCCATTGACTTTCTGAAGCTCCTGAGCTGCAGTGTAAGCAGGTCAGGTTTTATGTAAAACCAGTGGAATTAATGAGAGCCAGCAGTGCACGTATTTCCAGACGAGCAGGTACAGTCTGTGGCTGACAGCAGTGAACAGGTATACGCTTTGTCTGCAAGGATGATGAGCATTAAAACCCTAATGATGAAGACAGGGCAAGTCCAGAGTTATTACAATGTCTAAGTGCCTTTGGAACACGCACCTTCATTTTTCAATGCAGTTATTAGAGAAGAAAAGAAGTTGAGCTACAATACTGTGGTCTTTGATTTCTTCTTTTGGTTTCTGAGCTAAAAACTTGAAGTTTTAGCTCCTCCAGATATAGAAAATTGGAATCATTTAGGAAACTGAAAGTCAATAAATGCTTCATTTTAGCTTGAGGGTTTTGATATATTATTTCACAAGTTAACCTCTTTTTAATGTTTAAAGAAGGAAATAAAACTTTAACATAGAAAAACTAACAAAATGCATTTAATATTTATTCTTTCCCTTAGATTTTGGCACAAATTATCTCACAAGAAGTTTTGTCTAGCACTAGAGTGAGATACTTCTTTTATCATATAAACTGCATTACTCATATGCTGAACAAGAGGACTATGATAAAAACTAAACTGAATTATAGACTCTCAATGATCATGCAATATATTGGAAAGGTGAGAACTCTTGTGTTTCTAAAAATGACTATCTATAAACAAACAACGAACTCAAAATCCAGAAGGATCTAAATTTTTTTTAATATATCAAGGCTACAGAGAGAGAGGAAAGAAGGCAAAAAAGGCAGAAGATAAAAAGGAGTGAAATATTGCACCTTAGCCCTTGAAGAAATTTCAAAGCACAGGATACTCTGGCTGCCATGAATAAAGGCAGTGACAAGGTCTGAGACAAGGTTTCAGAACCAAGAAGAGGAGAAAGTGGAACAGAAAAGATTTATTAGTCTTATTCCAACAGCAAGCAGGACTCTGGTTGCCAAGGTTAGCTGACACGAGTACAAAAATGTAATAGCTACAAATTGGTGTCCAGCATGATCTATGTCACTTCGAGATGACAGAACCTGTTTTATCATCCGACTTTTAGAATAAATGCACAGAGCAAGATGTTATTAACCTATAAAATAATACTGGTTTTGAAATTTTAAGAGGATACACATATGCAGTATATGTGAAAAGTAGGAAGAAAATGAGCGTGTGGTTGGCCATTTCCCTAGTGAAACATCACTTTGGAGACAGTTTGCATGAACGACTTCAGGCCATGTTATTCATGCAAATAAGTCCAAGGATGAAGCAGTTATTTATCAGCACTGGAAGTAGCCCCTAGTTCTAGGCTACAAATGAATGTGTAGCAAACATCCTATGGGCCATCATAAAAAAAAAGGTTTTTATATTAAAAGTTTGACAGCAACATTCCCTAGAACCCAGTATGTTTTAGGGATTCTCAGCCATCATAAAGAAACCCAGAGCCCTGGACACCACATTAATTTGTTTGACCTTTTAAACAGCAGGGTTCTGATTTTATCTAGTTCTGCAGGTGTTCACGGAAGGATGATTTTTTTAAGGCACAATGACTCAGAATAGTCACTCAGAATAAACTCCGAATGCGGGGGCCGGCCGCATGATTTACACCAGAGAGAAGGATTATTCCATTATAAGGTCAGAGAAAGAAATAGACTCAGAGGTGAAGAAGAAAAATGCAGCTTGGAGGAAGGGCAACTCATACCAACCTATGTGATGAACTTGAAAATTCCTCCAAACCTTTCCAATGGAGCTTGTTCACAGCCTGCAGTCATCCTAAAAGCACTGGGCAGATGCAAAAGAAAAATGTTGATAATTTTCTTCAGTTATATCTTGTATACAAAGAATATATATAATCTCATGTGTATCTTCATTTGACAAAGCAGATCAACATGAAATTCTGAATTCCGAGAAACTTAGACTGCTAAAAAGGGTGATCATGCAAGGTTGTTATTGCAAGCAGGCACATTAGTGGATCAAGCTTGGAAAAACGATAGCCTTGGACTGAATTGTCCTTTGAACAGAACTGAAAATTTGGTTTATAACCTTGTCAGTATCATAAATGCAAATTTGCCAAGATCTAGATGGCACTTGGGGATTTCTCCTACAAAACTTGCAATAGGGAGGATATCTAGAAAAGTTATATAAGTTTCACTAATTCACTTTCCTAATCTCAAAAGAAGCAGAGCTTTGGTTACAAGAATTCTTTTTCTGCCTAAGCACTTAAATACTTAAGCACTTTCAGCAGCATAAATCACACATATGATGTGCTATACTTTTTAAGGAACATCACTGAAATAATAGTGCATGTCACCACCAATCCTTTGAAAAGAACTTTGGAATGTCTTACTTGACACTTAGGATGTTTCCTATGCATGTTCCGATACAAGAAAAATATGGAATTGTTTTTCCCTCTTTATTATCATTTTTTTAATCTTTAGGAGTTTGCACACATTGTAACATGAGCCTAAAGCAAAACTTTTCCCATATGCATCAACTGTAAAATGTGATTGAAAATCAAACCAGAAACAGGGCTGTTTTGAAAATCCTTTCAACAACCATGCAGGTTTTCCTGAAATTGGTGATGTATCCTTTTCTTCATCACTAGGAGGCCTCCTTCATATAGAAAATGCCAAGAAATTTAAAGGACACACTATAATCATTACTGGTTTTGGGGGAAAACAAGTTGAAGCA
>JAUBOD010000080.1:1537787-1551326 GCA_032353885.1 Nothura maculosa
CATGAAGAAACAGGCTTAGGGACTGGAGACACGGATCCTTGGTGATGGTGCTTTCATGGGAAAGGCAACTACTGCCTAATTGGGACAGGAGGACATGGGATTCAAGTGGGACATGGGATTCAAGTGGGGAAAAGTGTTGGCGAATGGACTTTAGGTTTCGACAGTACATTAACACCCAGTAATTCTCTGTGTAATGATCTCGTCGTGCTCACGAAATAACTTACTGTTATACAGTTTTCCTCAAAAAGAAAGTAAAATTAGCATGTTGATAAAACAAACATGTCCATTGCACAAAGGCAACTGGTCACTGGTCATAAGAATTGTAGAGAAGTCCTTTGAAGAAAGTTGTGTTGCACAGAGAAGCTTTTCACATGCTTTAAAGGCATGAGAATTAAGCTCTAAATTCACATGGTTGATTGCTGCACGCTAACACCACCATGTAAATACCTCTTTAACTTGTTTTACGCACTGGACAAGAGCTAACATTTTTGTGCTAATGCACTAAGACTCACCCAAATCACTGCGAGATGCCAGAAGATGGCTACGCTTCCAACGTGGGAACGGGAATTCTGTTTGCTTCAAGCTGTCATCAGGGCACTAGAGAAGCAAATAGAGGAATAAAGTGAGAGAGGCTGAGGGAACAGCATGAGGTTAGCAGATAAAATACGAAGGGCAAGGCACAGAAGTGCTCCGTGTCAAGCCAGTCCTGGTGGTAGTCAATCTGGGGGGCTGAGATCAGAGGCTGCTAGAAAGTGATTTATTTGAACTGCACAAAGTGTCTTGCCCCCTGAGGCCCAGCCATAAATACAATCAAGCTTCTTTCAGCCCGAATCCCAAAATACAATTTGTGCCTCATTTTGGGAAGGTATTTCCAGGCAAAGAATAAAGAAGAAATATCAGGACTTCTCTAAACACTAATATATTTCCATCTTTTACTTCGAGGATGAAATGCTGCCAGGTTCTGTCCCAACTCTAAAGAAGCAACCCTCCTAATTAACACTGTACAGCCAATTGAACCAGCCACATCCATCAGTGTAACTCACGTTGGAGAATCGCCTCTTCCACTAGTTTCCAAGGATGGTCTTCCCTGTCTGAAATATGAAAAGAGCCATCAACATATATACAGGGCTCCTTAAGCATATTAAAAGCAATACATTAATGTCCAACACATTACATTAATGTCCAACACATTAGCTCCATCAGAAACTTTCCTATGCTCGAAGGCAACTTCATAAGCCTGAGTTCCTCTACATTATGTCATAAAATCCAGAAAACAAGAGAACTGGTATTGATCCAACACCAGCTTTAGCAGTTATTCAAACTGCATACGTTTATGAAATGAACTAACAATTACAGAGTGATTTACAACCCAGTCTTGCAATATTTAATGTCAATATTCGTTCTCAGTTTGAAAAATAATGCAATTAATTCCATGGCAGCAATCATTACATATGATCGTAATTACGTGTAAATTAAGGCCTCTCATGAATTTTTCCAGAGTGAAATGAGCTATTAGGCAAGCTATATCGTGCTTAGCTTGTACAGTGGGCTTAGGAGACAGACAGATGGACATCCAACTATTTCCAAGTGCCTAGGAATGACAGTGTATCCAAAATGAACATACAAAACTGCTAGAAATCTTGCATCATGTCACCAGCCCTCAAAGTGCGATGCTCACAGCACCATGGCAAGACCTCGTGTCAGTTCTGAAGCCAGAAAGAGAAGCCCCTGAAGAAAAAGTGGATTCTACTTTCAGCAGAAAGTAACATTTAAAATCTGCAATACAAAAATGGTTCTTGGTCTTCACCATACCTGCCTTTTCCCTCCTCGTCCTTCTGCAGTCCTGAAGGGCCTTGCAGTTAGTGCTCTGAAAAGGCAACAACAGCTTCAGGTAATTATCAGACGAAGTATCTCTTGCAAAAGCAAATATTGTTCTTTGCAGGTATTGTGCTTCTGCTTTGGATAAGCAAGATACCACTCACTCAGCTCTGCACCAGCTTCCCAAGCACTAACTTCTTACCAGATCAAAAGAACAAGTTGACACAGATAAGCTGGGCTGAATTCGAAACATTTTCTTCCTGTCAGGAGAAAAACCTTAAACCAAATCCAATTCACATAATACAAGCAATGGAAAAAAGAGATACTTAAGAGAGCTATTTATATTTCTGAAGGTGCAAATCCGGAGCTGCAGGTAACAAGGGAATCTTCCTATTACAAAGGACAGCTACAAATTAACTTGAGACAAAAGGAGTGATAAAGATGAGGAGGAATATGTGGAAGTGCCTTTGAGCTTTTCTATTCTGTCACATTAGTCTTTAACTATTACATATAAGAAATAGAACCTACTTTAAAAATAATAATAGTAATGAAAAAGACAATGACTAGGGCCGAAGTATTGCTTCGATGTCTTTGGAATTCTATTATTTTATACCCAAGTTGGGAGTGTTCTATATCTAGAACTGTAATCTCTAAATTCTTCAACATTTCAACATCCTGCATTATGCAAAAAGCTGCTTTCCCATCTTCTGTCTTCACAAGGGTAACAGGCAATAAAGAGACACTCCAGCTGATAACAACTTGAAAGTCCATCACATAGATTCTTTTTTGATTTGCTTGTTTGTTTAAAGTGAAGGCATTTGAGAAACTAATCCCTAAGCAAATTGATGTATTTTTGGAGCGTGATTCTCTCAGCCATTTCCATCGCTGTAAACAACTATTAAATTCTGCAAATCGAAAGCGATTTTCTTGCAGGCTCATGGTTGGCGCAATATGCAGCTTATTTATCCCCCAAATAGCTACCATAATATTATGCTAAGCGTGTTTTTTAATGCCATTAACCACATTTTTGCACTGAATGGACGTAAGACAATGCTTCCCACAGACTGTGCAACTGCATCTCTGTCCAAAGCTGTAAGCATCTGCTCTTGGCTGAGCCAAGAGGGAAGCAGCCGGTCATCAGCTTGAAGCCTTCACAGGTGGTCAGAGTGTCAGCAGCAAATGGATAGAAACTTGTTTTGGTGCTAACTGCCCATATTCCACCTCATTTTGCAATGCATTCACTGCCCTTTAGTAAGAAGGAACCATTTGAACTCGTACCACTGCACAGGGCAGGCTGGACCAAATGGCACTGGATGCTGATGACAAACCTGGTGTGCCTGCCTGAAACACCCAGTTTATATCCCTGGTTTGCAGTGAGGCCTCCGAGCTGATCCCAGGCTCCAACTGGTCACTCATTGCTACTCATTCTGCATCATAAGGCAGTCAGGGTGCTGTGGCAAAAGGCAACGAGCTGTGTATAATACCGTGGAACTTCAAAGTGCATATACAAACCCCCAAAAAGTGAATATTTAATGCTAAATCCCATTCTCTTGGCCTGTGATTCTATACACAGCTTATGCTCTCTGTCATTTTCTTCTTTTGAAAAAAATCTTGCCCATTCTAGAGAGAATTTATGACTTCCATTTATTATTCTAAACCACACAGGTCATGAAGAAAGCGTGGGATAAATCCAGGCTACTTTCCCATTGCTTCTCATAGGCCATCTGCTGATACCTGCAGCTTGTAAAGCAAAACTTACAGTGCCTCAGCCCTCATCTCACTGTGAGCTGCTCAAGATCTTAGCACTTCTTCCACTCCAGCAAAAGGACTCCATATATTCCATATATTCCATGCTATGGAATACTCCATAGCATAGGGTAACCTATAGCATTTTGTCTGAAGTGCTGCTCTTCAATGTTCCTTTGTGGTGTTTTATCCCCTACTCAGTGGATGCCCTTAGAGAACCCTAAACAACCCTTCCCCTGTCAGCGCACGTGCCTAATTTTGATTTATTAATTGCTCATTCTATCTATTTCTGGCATTCTTGTGCTCCAAATCTCACTAATCAGCAAGAAGGGCGAGGATAGCCAATCCAAATCCTGAATAATGAAAGGGTCAGCAAAATAGGATACAATACCTGAGCTACCAGAATATACCATTTCAGAATTGATATTGCATGCCTCTGAGAGCAAGAAAGAAGAAAATGAGCAAAGGATGGAACATTAATTCACTCAAGTGACTCTAATGAAAAAAGCACATTCTGAAACACCCATGTTTAAGGAAACAGATTTGCCCCATCTACTATAAACTACAAAATTACAGTAAAATCTTCCTTCAAAAATTTCTAAGTAGTGAAGAACATGCAGCCTAAATAAGGGCTGATCATGAAACGCGGTGACATACTCTGCTATTAATACTTAAGGGTGCTATATTTGGGATAATTTTTAAAGATTCTGATCTTAAAATAATGCTTCTTGTATTAGAGTAATATGTAGATCAGAAAAAGGCAGAGGAAGACAGGACCTCTTGCACATGCCTTCAATTTAAATAGACAGGGCAATGAATAATTGAAGGAAACACGAACACATATATGGTACATATATGGTAGGAAAGTAACACATTTGGCCAATCAAAACTGTTACAAAGTGTTGAAGTTTAAATGTCAAAATAGGTAATCTCGAGACATTTCAGAATTATGTAATTTTGTCATATTTTTGTTCCAAATGAGACAATTTTTTTGTTGTTGACATTCCTCACAAAAGAAAAAGAATCCATTTTAAAGATGTCTGCACAGTAAAACTTACCTACAGCTACAAAAAATTAAGTAAAAAAAAATCGATAAATTCAATAGTCCAAATTCTGTGTTTGTTGTCTTGCTGCAGAAGGGATATAACTACACATACATTAGATGCATATTTCCTTTTATAGTCCTACCCCTTGTTTTTATAGTCCCACCCCTTGTTTACCATATCAAAGATCATAAATGATACAAACCATAAGTCTTAAGTACATAATGTAGCTTGGCAAAGTAAACGACAGGCATGAGGCTGCAAGGAAACTGTTGAATGAGAATGAACGTAGTTCTCATCTGTGCAGCCCGAGAGCTTGGAATTAAAAGCTGGAAAAGCCGTGGCAACAAACCAGCGCTTAATTCACCAAATTCATTTTTCATAGTAGCATAATGAATATCCAGGGAGTGTTCAATGCCAAGCATGGGAAATAAATAAAGCACGGCAAACTTACAGCTGAGGAGGAGGCTCTGGAGAAGCCTTCTGCAAACTGGCCGCAGATGGCTCTTTTCTTGCCCAGCAATCCATCCTTCACATGGCAGGGCATTCTATTTCTGTATTTCTGTTAAAAAAAGAGCAGAAACCACACTGCAATTTGGATGAAGAACAAATTTGTCTTAAGCTTGGCTCTAATATTTGGGCTAGGGTTTTAAATTGTTCTTGTCAAAGACACAAGCAAAGAACAACGTGGCTCCAGTTCATTATCTGGGTTATCTAGTAGGACAAAGGCATGACTGGTGCCCAAGTATTTTGAATCCCAAAACATTGCAAAAGATGTTAGATATTTAGAATAATTCCTGACTCTCATGCCAATGCTGAAGTATTCCACATCAGCTACTGCAGGTTATTCAAAGGGTGCTTCAAAGAAAATGAGATAGTGTCATAGAACTTTTTATTAACAGCAATTATGTACACCATACAAAACCTCATATATTGAATTTAGATTATTTGCATTTTTCTCAGGTATCAGTGTATTTGATTTTTGCTGTATTGCAGAGAATTTACTCTAAAGAAAACATTAAAGCTTGTTTTTCAGCGAGGCCTAAGGAGACAGCAGACCTGAGGAAATAGGTACTGTTTCTATGTGCTCCCCCTGCTATCCTTATTCTTTGCAGATTGTGGTACACAGAATGCCAGGTAAATGGAAACAAGAGAGGCCACACAAATATTGTGCAGCAAAACATAACGTTGATTTACCAGCTTGAGACTGCAATGCTCCACATACAGCCTTGCTTATATACATGAGACCTAATGGATTAAATTCTCTCTCGGGGGCTTGTTAGTTCTGAAATTGCCACAGGAATGTAACTTCACTGTTTTTGACCCAATTTAAGCAGCATTCAGCAAAGTTGCTGGTTTTCTACTTGCAGGTCTTGGAGGGAGTGGTCCTATATGTGGACATACCATGAGGTCCTTGAATAGCACCAGCCTAAGATGACTTCTTGAGCAGCATGCAGGATTGTGCTGGAGTTCTCTAGAATGGAAATAGTCTCTTCTGAAGGAATGTTGGTATCATGGATGGGGGAGTAGAAAATCATCTTATAAAATTAGGTATTCCCCATTTTATTCTGCATACGCGAAGATGAAGATTGTCTAAAATTTCCTTCTCAAAGGGATTCAACAAGTAAGTTTTATAATTATTTTGGGTCTAAAGCTCAACAGTGTGAGAACAAGCTGCTCAGAGAAGCTAGGAAAAATGAATATTTACAATTTGTAAATATTATGAAACAGCTTTCATAAAAACTGAGCTGCATTTATACTCTGCCACGTGCTTCTTATGCGACTCCAGGCAAGTTACAATGTCTGTAGGTTTCTTTTCCTTACCTGTATATTGCTTTGGGCCAAACTCCCTCTGAAAAACTGACCAAAAAATTCCTCTTTTCGAATTTGTGCCAAGGAGCCTTTTGAGAAACTTTGAGCAACTGCAAAGTTGCTCTTTTTAAGGTAAAAAACCCTCATTTACTACATTAAAGTACATAAAAATAAATTTATGCCAGCTAACCCAGTCAGCTTAGTAGATACCTTATGGGACAATTGCCAGATAAAGTAAGCAGCAATGATATTCAGAACTGTTAACAGAGCACGTGAGATGATCATTTGCTAAGTGAATGAGGGACTGCCATGTGTTTTATTACTCTCCTGTGTCTTACTTATTAGGCTGGGAAGATACACTTGATTTTCTTGTTTCTGAGTCAATGCCAAATTAAAGCATCCACATTCAATGTCTACAGTATTAACAACTTCTATTTCCTATTCATTTACATTTTTAATGACCAAAACAGGAGGAAAAGATGGTAGCAATGCGTGGTTATGAGACTTCTATTGCAGTATCTACTGTTTTCTCTCTCCAATAAACCAGCTACCATGGATGACAGCAGCAGGGACAAGCTAAAGGAGATGGAGACAAATGTATTCAGAGGACATTAAGTGGATCCAATACAAGTGATTTGTGATTTGGGTCTGACCTACGTTGATTCTGACAGATCTTAAAGGCCAAATTTGATTCCATCAAGGAGTCAAGGAAGACTGGGAAGGGGAGAGAAGGTCCAAGGGAAGGTGAGATGCACATATCACCATAAGAAACCAGTTCAGTTTTACAAAAACTGGTGTGTCTTCATTTCCTCATTAAGATATTAGAAGACAAAAACCTGACGACATTGTTAAGTCTTTGCCTCTGAAGCTCCATTTTATTTAAATTGCTTTTTTCCGCCTTCACTTCACAGGTAATAGCTCATTATTAACTTCTCTCCAGAAATCCCAGATAAAAAATAAGACTGCGAACAGAAACAATAAATTTCTAGATAAGTAACTTGAAAAGATATAATCAATAAAATCCTGGGTGGCCATAATGTTACCATAATAAATTTATGGTATCTGCTTGAACAATACTTTCCCTCCTGCATTATTCTGAATGTTGCTTCAAGAGGTCTTTATTTATAGACTACATTTTTTCTTTTATGGGGGTACTGTAAACAGGCAGTTAAACTAATATTTTGCTACGCTTGGTTCTGCTTTATGGAGTCTTTCCATAAAAACCCATTGCAGCTTCAAATGCCCTCCTACAATGCAAGAATTTTACCTGCAGAAAATTGTCCTTCTACCTCAGAGGTTCTCTAAATCATTCTAGTTTAATAGAAATGCTTAAATTTATTACGCAATAAGTAAATTTATGCAATAAGCAAATTTAGTTTAGCCTACCCTATTGCCGGAATATTAGCTCGCATTAAGCAACTATTTCAAATTACAAAACACTAAAGTGTAAGCATGAAGCATGGATGACTGATAGACATTTGCCTGAAGTCGCTAGCAAAACAAAGGGCCACTCTTATGAGACAGAAAAGACTTTATTTGACCTAAAAATTATCCGTAGAGACAGAGATGGCCCAGAGGTGACTTCCACCAATCTACAGCCAGCAGGGGACAGGGCACAACCACATTCCCTATTTCTGTGTATCACCATCCACAACTGACTCATTGCAGAATATTACATGGAATTTTAATCAGCGGAAAGTTATAGCATTACGGCAGATCATAATCTAGATGGTCCATCTTTTTCTCCCATCTTTTTCTATATTGACTCATTTAGCTAGTTAGAAAACCTTGTGTTTCTATGAAACTCTTGGTCTTTAAGCACATTTAACAGCTTATTTAAAAATGTTCAGATATCTGTCACTTTTGGTTGCAATAATCCTAGTTTTCAACCAAAAAGGTATTCATTCACATGTTCCAAAGAGAAATGCATATGCATGCTTAAATGAGAACATTTCTCCTAATTTGATACTTTGGATTTCTCTGCTTCTTTGACACATATCCTTATGAAATTAGTTTAAGAAGGGAGAAGAACAGCTATAAAGAGAAAGAAAGGAGGAAAAAATTAATGTACTATTCATAATATTGTCATTTGTCATGGCTGCAAATCTAAAACAAAAACATATTTCATTATTGGCCTTTTTCCTCTCCTCACCACTCATGTATTCTGCTTCACTCTCAGCAGTTCATTTGTATATTGTGGATTCCTGCATTGGTTTTTCCTTTTTTAAAATTTTTGGTAAGAATTAAAAACACATTGAAGTACTAAGCGGTAGAAAACAGCAGGAAATATTGCATAAAAAAAAATAAAACGGAACAAGGTTGGATTTCTGTAATGTTTCTAAGTAGCAAAAATCAAATGACTATTTAGGGGTATCAGAGGATCAAATAGGATCATTTATATAGTTGCTAGACAGCTGTAATGTTTTGATAATAAGGGTCTTGGGAATTTGCACTGCCACATTTACATTGTAATAGTTAAACTGACATTGGATTCGATGTGAAGGACTTGATAAAATGATCGATAACAGATGCAAACGAGTGAGCAAGCCCAGTTCTGCTGAGCTCCCTTTTAGCTCGCTGAAAGCAACTTCTGGCTAATGCTGTGAGCACAGAACTTCCGTGTACTCAAGGTTGCAAAAACATGAGATTCATTGTTCAGGTTATTCTGGATGAGACAAGTGCTCTTGTGCTTAAAGGCTACTTAGAGATTTGAAAGCAAGACCAGGTTCAGTTCTTCAGCACACTGGAATTTTGATAATCTTGGGCAATTACCAAAGGGTTTATTAGACAAGACACGCTTTGGCTTCTTCAGCAACACCAGTTTAGTTTTCTTAGTTTAGAAATTGTGGAAATGTCTTTGCTGATATAAATTAATAAGGAATGATACTCCTAGGCCTTCAGGTTTGCAATATGAGAAGCAACTTGAAACACCTCAGCATGCACTTAGCAATACATCTTCAAGTGAATCATTTGTGTGTGCTTTGTTAAGTTGAGTTAATGTGGTTTTTTGCAGCGCTGAGCCTTGTCACTGTGGAGACAGCACAGAGCCAACTACAGCTGACACAGTGGGAAAGTGGCAAGAAAGGGAAGTGCTTACCCAAAGATAACACAAGTTTCCATCTAACAGCCTGCACAAGCTAATGGCTCCTGCAGCACACAAATACTGCTTAAAATACGACTTGGAAGAGGCATTTGCAAGAAGCAGAAAGAAATCTCTGCTCAGTGGTTTCCAATCCAGATCCTGATACTACCTACAGGTGTCTTCATCACTGACAACACGCAATGAGCTGGGAACGCAGGAAGGATCCGTACCCAGGTTCCCTGTGCTGGAAGATAAAAGTACAAGCATCACATTAATGGCCTGTAGCCAGCCAGTGCTCCTGAAAATATTCACATCAAAAGAAAGTTGGATGTGAAGTGAGATTAATCAACTGCATGGGCTGGAAACAGAAGGCGTAAACAAGAATGAAAGAGTAATAATCCTAACAACTGTACTTCAACATTTATATATGTATTTCTTTGTATTCAGAGCAAAAGTAGGCTTGTAAAACCTGGACAGCTCAAGGACATTTTTATCTGCAGATTACAAGTTCAAAGCCAATTTGTGTTAACAGCTTCTTTAAGTTCATTTCCATGCAAAAGCAATTGAATATTATATGCACGTACATATTTAATAACCAAAATTAGCTGCAAAGGGGAAACTTATCTTGGAAATACCTATAGGAGAGAGAGTGACACTACATTGTTCATAAATAGTAATTCGAATTATTTACCAACTGCATCATCTTTTTCTACGTAGAAAGAACTGCGTAACCTAAGTCTCTTTGTTTGATTGTTTGTGGTGCTAAGGAGATGAAAAGAAACAAAAATAAATGCTAAATATTATTTTATGTGCTGCCATTATTAGAGATGCACTACTTAAGAACAAGCAATACAAATACTTTCCTTTCTAGGAGTTAACAGGAATGGCATGAAGTAGTGGCCTCTAGAATAAGGCATATTAAAATCATAGAACCAGTCCTGGCTGTGGACTCACAGGAGTCCTTACCTTCTCTCTTCTGGGATCCCTTGGGAATGGGCTCAGTGCCTTTCTTGGCAGGCACCACCTTAATCTCAAACGTAGAAACAAGAGCAGGTGGGAGAAAGAACTCCCCCTTTTGCATCTTGCATGGATGTTTGCCCATGAGAACCCAATAGAGTGTTAGTGGGTTCTGCAAAATGAACACAGAGGTTGAGGCTAAGGAATACAATCAAGCACTAAGGCAAGAAAAAATTCCACCTCGGAGAAAGACTGCCCCCAGGAGCCTCTTCCCCAGGCTGGTCTTTCACTGCGAGGAGCCCTCCAGTGCAATGATGGGATGCTGCACAGCTGTGTATAACATCCACTCCCCAGGTCCTTGGCAAAGGGAGGGCAAGCTGGACACATGCTTGTCTGCACACCAGGCAGCTCTTCTGTGCTGCCTAAAGCACCAAAGGCAAAGAGGGAAGAGCTCTATGGAGGCCTTGCATTGCTGGACCTCTTGCCTCTCCCAAGTGCTGCACACTGGATAGGAGCCTGGAGATGCCACCTCCAGAGTCCTCAGCTCAGAAGACCTCTAAGGAACTGTGGGGAAAAGCATACATTCACCGAGACATTTTAATACAATTCCAGTCCCATCCACGGTGAGGAGGAACTCCTTGTAATATCGCATGGTGAGGACTTTATTTTGGCTCATGGGTAAACCGATGCCCTTGAAAACAAGGTCATAATCCTCTCTGAGTCCTGCGCCCCAGCAGATGAGCAGCACAAGGTTGTTCACACACTCCTTCACCAGCTTCTCTGGAAAGGACATTTGATGACAGCAAGAATAGTCCAGGGGGACAATTTCAAGGTCATCTGGAAAAGAGCAAAAGAGGCTCCAAGTGGGGCCAACAGTAACGGCAGATGGGCTTCCCCTAGCTCTGTCCATGCTCTATGCAAAAAGGAGAGCCCAGCGGCCTTCAGGGTTACTCTAGCCATCCCCTGCCTGGCCCTGCAGAGCTGAAGGTCAGATGTCCCCCACTTCACATGCCCTCCAAAGTCAACCATGACACCTTGGTGTCACAGAGTCGTCACTGATTTCCTACTACAGCCAAAGCAGTTGCAGCAGGGAGCAGAACTCCCACCAAAGCTGGACAGGGAGGGCTCATACAAACTCTTGGTCCATTTCAAGCCCTCCTTGCCACTGACCTTCATGACCTTCAGACAAGGGTGGCCTCTCTGATCCCTTTTGATGCTGGTCTCCAAGGGTGCACCCTTGGCATGTGGAATGGAGACCATGCATTTTCCTAGCCACCTACCCTCCCCATTTGAGGAGTTATGTCCTAAAGCCTTGTCCTCCTGGAACGCTCCCTCAAGGCCTCACCATCGTGGCTGAGAACTCTGAGGGCTGGCAGCTTCACAAACGGGAACTGCTCATTTGTGAACTCCTGCTCATGCCAGCAGTTGCAGCTCAGAAGCCTCTTGCTCACTGTCCACTCCCGTCCTTGTCCTGCACACACCAGTGAGCTATGGGCAGTGCGGAGACACTCTGGGCAGGGGGCAGGTGTGAGGCGCAATGTCCCTCAGTGCCTCAGAGTGGGTGACAGAGCGCGTCTCAGAGGGGCTGCCACTGTCCCACTAACCCACAGACCTTGTCAAGCTCATGTGGTGGCTCCTGAGACTGTTCCCTTGGGAAACAAATCATATCATGCACCCATGTTGGGGACCCAGGCAGGGGGGAGGGTGTCCTTGACTGTCCTTGACTGGGCAAGTCGAGGCAAGTCAAGGCAAGTCCCTGCCTGAGTGCTGGCCGGCCACCTAGCAACCAGCTTAGCGACCAATAAGAGTCGGCCGCGTCTTGCGCTCCACCAATCGCTGATGTTCTGCCGAAGTGTTGCTGTTCAAATATTGCTGTTCAAGGACTATATAAATGCAACGCGACCACAGACCCAACAAAGTCGGTGTCTAAACTCTGTGAGTGTTGGCTCTGGTATTCCTGGCCTGCCTCAAGCTGCAGCACACTCCTGTCCGCGGTATATGTGCTTCACAGGAAATTGTGTTCAATCACAGAATCACAGAGTCTTCAAGGTTGGAAGGGACCTCTAGAGATCTAGTCCAACCTTCCCGCTCCAGCAGGCACCTAGAGCAGGTGGCACAGGGCGGCATCCAGGCGGGTTTAGAGACCTCCAGAGAAGGAGACTCCACAACCTCCCTGGGCAGCCTGTTCCATTGCTTAATTGATTAAAAAATTCATTTAAGGAAAACATAAAGCACAAAAAGCAACTTTTTATTCTTTTATTTTGTGAATGTATTAAACACTGAAGCTCTGGGAATAAAGAAAAGGCTTTTAGGTTTTTTCTTTAGGATTAGTCAGGAAAAACTCCCTTTTCAGGTTCTGTGCATTACTGTTTGTACATTCAGCAGCTGGGGGCTGGTTTGGAGGTGACTTCTGCAATTGTTAGAAAACCAGAAGCCACAAAGTTCTCCTCTGATCGGGCATGGCATGTAGCAGCGAGTAGTTGTGCTCAGAAGATGTCTGTGGTTGAGAAGTGCCCTTGTGTCCCTTTGGGCTAACCTGAGCTGATGCCAACACGAAGCTGCTCAATGTCCTGGGAGTTCTGTCTTGCTGCACTATTTCTAGTTACTTGGAAATGTCTCCTTGGAAAGGCAATAAGCTCCCGAGGGAAGGTGTTCCTGGGAAAATTCCTGGGAAAAACCTGCACTTTCCTGACAGTGCAGGTCATGGTGAACACTCTTCGGCAGCAGCACGGCTTCCTTTCTTGTCAGTATAAATACAAGAATTCTCTGTTTTGTGGCAGGCTGCTGCTTCTTAGAGCTAGCAGTCCTACATCCATACCTTAGTTGTCTTTCCATTTGGACTGAGTGTCCTCTCCAGCTTTAGGGCTGGGGAAGGTTGTCGTTAAGGCATGGAGATCATTGGGAAGTGGGCAAGGGCAGGTTGGGGGCATCCCCCCAAAAGCCGAGTGCTGCCCCCTTGTCCACCGTGTGGGGTGAAGTATAGGGAGGTGCCCAATGGTGGCCGCGCCCTGCAGCCCTATGTGACATGGGCTGGGGTCACAGTGCGCCGTCCCGCATCACCATAAGAGCTTCCCTGTGCCC
>JAUBOD010000082.1:47991-59312 GCA_032353885.1 Nothura maculosa
TAAGACAGAACATGAGGTAATTTGCACTAATGCATCACATGGGTAATGACAGCCAGTATGCATCCTGACATCTCACTTGTATGCACTAAGAGTTAATATCTGTAACTTCACACAAGCTGTTGCTTTCTCAAGTCCTTCCAGTCTTTGATTCAAAAGTTCTCATTACCTTTTTTAAGAAGAAGTGAGTGCTTATTCCCCAAAATAGATCCCAGGAGTTAATCCTCATCCCTTTTGAGGGACTTCAGGACCTTGGAAGTACTGGAAATGCCCCAACAGCAGCATAGAGCTGTAGCCACTTTGAAGCCTCATATTTCATGGTTAACTCCTTTCTCCAGCTGTTTCCAGCTCAGCATTAAGAACCTGGGTTTGTGTTGCAACACACCAGTATAGGAAGGAGGGAACAGTTCTAATTATCTATCGTGTTGTGTCCCGGTCCTTGGCCAAAATCCCACTCTCTCACCTATTGTGCATGCATCCCATTTTTGCAGGATGGCAAGGCAAGGAGGTCCAGATTAATGTTACCAGCATTGGGACCTGCCAAAGGAGTCACTTAGACTGCTTTCTAATCAGACAAGCTGAGGGCCCTGAAAACAAGGCTCCTAACGTGCTAGGAGCCAAAAGTGAGCAGGTTCCATTACTCCTGTCTTTTGGCTAGTCTCTCCAAGGATACAGACCGTATTTTGTCACTTACCTCTAGTGAGGAATTGTACTCATGGTTCAGATCTGCATCTTCTGCTGCTTCCACCAACCTCTAATGTAAACACAAAGGAAGGTGAGGGTTGCTGTGGGAAGCACACAAGTTTTTCCAGCATAATCAATTATTCCCTAACCACGCTTAGAAGACAAGGACCACCTCCATCTACACAGAACTAAGTTGTGGGGGGGCTGTAAACTTTCTTGCTTCCCTTTTTTCCTGTTGGCCTGTCATTCTGTCCTCCAACATTATAACTTGGAAGGCATACACAGTGATTTCTTTTCAAACATATTCCCATCTACTAAATCCATCTCCTAAGCAATTGTAGTCATCACAGGACATGAACATGCAGACATATGACACATTTTGAGAAAAAACAGCCAGGCATTTAATTTCATTTTCCAGAGACGATTCCAAAAAACCATGGGAAAGGCATTTCAGACCAAGCCGGGTGTCAATACCTTGTCAAAGGAACAGGCCTTTTGGGAGTATCAATCTGCTATTGTTACTGAGACAAAGGACCACAGTTTGATTTCTTACAGGGCTCAGTGATGCTATGGCAATTTTTACACTTTTGCCATTTATGGAAGCCAAAATAATCACTGGTATTCTCCAGGATCATGCTTCAGGGCACTACTTCTCACTTCATACAGACCAGGAAGGAACCCAGCCAAACATGTACAAGTTCTCAGAGTTCCACAATTTGTGGCAGTCTCAGCAAAACTACTTTTTTGGTGCTTCACAAAGGATAAGGCAATCCAAACACTGTGAAAGTCTGGTTATGAATTCAACGTTATGGGCCAAAACTCTGAGTCTAAACATGCCCAAAATTTAACTTTGAGATTCAAATGATGTGTTTCTGGATCATTTTTAGGCATTAAATGCTCTAAGCTGTCAGGGCTCTATGACTACAGAAATAGACTTCTAAATATAACAGAGTAGAGTTAGAAAAGTTAGACTCCTGAATGCAAGAAGAGGCGCTATAACAATTACCTGCTCTCATCTCCAATACAGCAGCAGTTAAAGAATATTTGTCACCTCTGCCACCTCTCCCCATGCACGCAGCTGGAAATCCAAGTTACTTGCTGCTCATGTTCAAGAGCTGCAGGAATTTTCCCCTGAGCCACACACAGAGCTGAAGTGAACTACTAATCTTCAGTGGCCAGAGAGCATTATGCACAGATGAATTTTATTTGCATTTGTGTGAGGCTTTTTTCTTTTCTTTTTAAACATCTATAGAGCAAAGCCTCCTTCTCCCAAAAGAGTGCTCATTCCCTCATATTTATTTCTAGACTTTATTTTAAATCTTCCTTATTTCTCTTACTCTGGGCTAAGAGAGAAACCAGTATTCCCTTGTCTGCACGCCCACAGCCTCCCACCAGCATCTACTTAAGCCTTAGAAGGAGCCAGCTGCAGCAGAAGGGATTTGGAGGTGAGGAAGCCCTTGGGCAACCTCTACGCCCACACACCACAGGCCCAGGATGGGGTCAGCACCTGCTGCAGGAGGGCCCGGGCCTCCTCCAGCCCCACGGTCCTACCTCAACGGCTTCGACCTTCCTGCGGAGCATGCTCTCCATCTGCTCCGAGAACTTCTTCACCAGCTCCAAGCCGTCCACCTCTTTAATCTTCAAAGTCGGCTCCACATCTTTGTATTTCTACCCGAGGGAAAGGAGAAAATCTTGCTGAGCAGCACGCTTAGAAGGAAAGGAGTCTATCTAATTTTGCTGTTCTCTTTGGTGGAGAGAGATGTGTTGAAAGGACTGGCCCAATTTATTCCTTCCTCTTTGCACTGCCTCCCTTTTCACCTCAAAATTTGGGCCTATGCAGGTAACTGGCCATACCATTGGTGCCTGAAAGTCAGGGGGGGAAAAGCAGGCCAGCTTTTTAAAACCTAAGCATGTTGTACTTACATCATCAGTAGCATTACATGTATCACAGACCTGAAACTGAATCGGGCACAGTGAGAGATTTACTGGGCTGAAGGAGCTGCTGCTGTCTTTACATTGCCCTCCATGTCATACATGCCCTGGGGCACTGGTGGGAAGGTCATGCTGGTGAACATCCTTTCCTCCCACAGCACTGTCCTATCTGTAGCATATCTTGACAGCTCTCCAGCAAGATGGGTCAGTGGGGTGCTCAGTGCCTTAGGCAAGAAATTGCCAAGAAGAAAAGCCAGGGAGACAAGAACTCTGTTTTAGCATATTTTGTCCAGGCGCAGTGCAGAGGTGATTCCCAACAACTAGTAATTGCAAGCATGGAAGAGATGTGACAATGAGGATGGGCTTTAAAAATTTAAAGGCAACCAAGTTTTTCTGGCTATTTCAATATAATCTGTTTCTGACTGCTTCATATAATGCCTAATATTTAAAGTCTGAAGAGTACTCCCAAGGTGGGTACTCTGCCTCCCTTGGCCTGATCTTTTTAGATTGGATGCAATGGTCTTTATTTCTTCTCAAAGAAAATCCCAAACAGATTGAGATTGGTAGAAAGAAAGGGAGAACACAAAAACAAAAAGCCAAAATAAATCTGCCAAAGGAAATAACACGATTAACCTATTTCAGAAAAGAGAAAGCCTCATCTCCCTGACAAAGAGAGCCGGCCTGGAAGCACAAAGGCGAGTGATTAGATTTCCCTGCTCCCTCATCACCATTCCTCTCTGCAGCACGCACTGCATCCCCTCCATCCCAGTGCAGGGAAGTTATTCCATCCTGTAGGTTTTGTGAAATTCCCTTCATGTTGTAGCAGCCCCACCGCAACCTCAGCCAGCGCTGAGCTTCTCCCCATGTACAAAGAAGAGGTGGAAGGAGTGAGGGGACCGCAGGGGCTTTACTGACACCTCTGAATGGGAGGAACGCGGGAGGGAGTTTGTCTTGGGGAGCCACTTTGTTCAAGGAGCTCCTTGGTGCTTAGGGAAAGGCGCTGCGCACCAGCAGAGGCAGGAATGCTCAAGGCCGGCTGGGAACAGCAGCCACACAGGCCCACGGCAGCCATGGCGGGGAGGCCGCTCCCTCCGTGCCGTTAACAGCACAGGTTTCCCTGGATTAAAATGGCCGGTCCTCGCACCCCTCAGCCGTGTAGCAGGGCTGGCTGCGCGGGCAGGGCCGAGCGCTGAGGCGGGCCCGCCAGGCCGCCCCGTGGCCCCCCCAGAGCGGGCCCGGCCGCTGCCGAGGCCTCGCGCGCAGCCCAGCTGCCGCCTGCCCCACTTAGCTCCGTGTCAGGGTGTCGCGGGGAGACGCGATCGCTGCCACGTCGCGCTGTAATCAGGGCCTCCTTGGCGGGAGGAGGGTAATCCCTCCTGGGGCTCCGCACCAGCGAGCTCGCTCTTCGCAAAGGCACCTACCAGCAGTTATTTTGGGTCGCATCCTAAATTAAAAACAATCGGGCTCTTTACTTCTCAATTATTTTATTTTTTTTTGATGTGCCTTTGACACTTTGACAAGTACAGGGTAATGAGGTGAAAGGAATCACAAGCAATCATAAGCAGCCTGATAATGTCACGCTCGCATCGCACCACTGGGAACTAGTCAGAATGAGGAAAACACCGCAAAATAACTTGCTGCAAAATTTCAGCAGGCTGGAATCCATGGGAATCACCTATAGGCTGATACAATTGGGTAGTGAAAAGGGACTAAAGCTTCATGGGCTGCTTGTGAATTTGCAAACTCAGATATCTTTCCCATCCATCAGATATTTTTCTCCCTTATATAGTAGGAGCAATTCATTAAGATTCTCCTCCAACAGGGAAGAGGGTAGTGATTTAAAAGATTCAAAATTCGGTTTCCTATGTTTTATCTGTGAACTGAGATAGATGGATATGTCACCAAACACATCTTCTTGTTCCCACCTCCATGAAATGTAGCCCATTGAAGGCGCATACAGTGCTGCATTACTCACCGCTAGTGAAACTATATTAAGAGTGTGAAAGATACTCATACCACCCCCATGCAGAAAACGTCTTGATTCTGGTGATTTGCCTGTTCTTTGCTGGGTAGTCATTTGTGGTATTTTCTAGTAATCACATAGCTGGAGCTAAACCCTCTATCCTTTCTCAGTCCTATCCACCATTGCAAGCAATTGGGACCTCAGTTACAAAAGAAAGTAGGAATTCTGAAACATTTATAGTGCATTAACTCACTAGAGAAAAATAAAATCACTGAAGCCAATTGGTGTTCCTTATTTTTTTTTTTTTGTCTTTCCTCTCCTTTCTTTTCTCTTTTCACTTTCAGTGAAGCCCTGAGGAGCCCAGAATCACCACGAGGCCTTCACCGTGTGGCTGCAGCCCACGGCCCTGGATCCCAGCCAGCTGCCTGGATGGCAACAGCAAGAGGACTACAGCAAACCAACCAAGCAAGCCACAGGCCACCAGTTTCTGTTCATCAGCTGTGTGGAATATCACCACCCTTCTGCTCAGTCTTTCCCTTAGTCCCTTTGCTCCAGTCATTTTTCCCACAGCAGATCTAGACCACTTCCAGGATTTTAATACAAATCCATCAGCACTGACCTAGGCTATCAAGCCAAATTGGTGAGCGAGTTCACCTTGACACTTGGCTTCATAATATTCAGTGGACTACAATGAGTGCTTTATGATGAACCAATACAAAATAGTTCTTAAGCTACATCTCTGAAGTTTGATTTGATGTTATTCCAATTGCCTGGGGACCCAGGGCCACCTGGGGACTTTATCAATGCTATCCTGTCTGGGGAATAACTTGCCCTTCTAGATTCATGAGATGTCTACTGGTTCACTGGGTCTCCAGGAGAAGTACAGCTCAGGAGGAAACTCAGCTTTTGGGTTCACAACATGCTATTTTGCTTCTTTGAGGAGGCAAAATGTTGCCCAAAACACCCCTAAATCATGAAAGCAATCTTATATTAAAAAATATTAAAATAGAAGGTTTACAGGCACACAGCATTCAGGTAACTGAAAAATTATGGCTGCCAGAGTAGCAAGAAGTTAGCTATTTCATACTTGTTAAGCAAATGCAGAACACAAGGTCAAGCCTGACTTGTACTCGGGCTGGATTTTCTGAAGGTCAGTGTCCCCAGTGGCTTCAGCAAACAAACACTGAGGGAAGAATATGAGTATGACCCTCTCCGTTGCTTTCCCTACCCTTGTGCTGCCCAAACTAGCACACAAAGAAATCAATCCCGTGAAAAAGGGGCAGTGGTCTGAAATTCAAAAAGCAAACAGGGAGCAAGGATGTGGGAGTTTGTAGGCTTTGGTGCAAGTCGTGTGACTCAGTTGTCACGTGTGTGCTAGTGCACCGATCTACATAGAGCCATTTGGGTCTGCCAAGAGACGTCTTAAGGGTCATGACAGTGTTGCCCTTTTGTAGGTGATTTGTCTGCAGTGATCTAAGTGATGGGAATCAGACAAAGCTCCAAGACAGTTCGTGGTTTAAGAAGCTTATTTGCGAGAAGGTGTTTGACCCAGTGCCTGCCAAAGAAATTGAGGCCGAAGGATGGACTGAAGAAATGGGTGACAGTTGTTCTTTCCCTCTTTCCTCAGTAATAGGTAAACAGGGAGAATTGCAAGGATTTAAGGAGGGAGATCTGAGGGATAAAAAGCAAACTAGATTTGTTTAAACTTCTCAAGTATGGCCACCTTCAGAAAAGTCAGGGCCAGGGAACACAGGCATTTAGGAGATGACTCCTTGCTGGAGAGCATAAGCAGAGCTAGACTGGTTCAAGCCCATCCGTCTTTTCTGCTGGAAGTGGTGACAGTGACTCACTGAAGGTCATCTCCTCTGAGTCATGGGTGACTGCATCTCACTCAACAGTGTCCACAGACTGCAGAAAGCACAAGCCCTCTCTGCTACATCCAGCTCCGTTATGTGCAACATCAAAGCGACACCTTCCCCTTCCACCAGGGAAGCTGTGAGGACCTGAGCTGCAGCAGACAAGTGTGATTGCTTTGGGGCAAAATGTCTGTCAGGTCAGCAGAGAAATACCGATCTCCCTTGACTTACCCCAGCACAAATCCTAGCTTGGATTTGATTTGATTCAGGCTTCTTTTTGGTCAGAAAAGAAATCAGATTTCTTTTATCTAATGAATTATAACAAAATCCCTGGCAGTTGTGAATTTTTATCGAAGATTTGGATGTAACAACAGTTATTCTTAGGGCTACTATAAGTATCATTTAGATGACCCATATACACCCTTCCCCCAGAAGAATTAAGATTCAAACAGACAAAATGTAGTGTGGAGAGAAGCAGGTGAAATGACTGGGTGCAATGTCTCCAGAGAGCAAGAACACCACAGCTATCATGACACCTGCCTCAGTGCCACAGTTGCCCTGGCCTCTGCTGTTGCCTTGCTAGGCAAGTATTTTCTAGCTAGTATTTTCAAGCAAAACCTTTTTCTCCTTATTCCCATTAACATTTGGACTTTAAGGAATGTGGGCTCCTTTAATCTGTTAGTAGAAATAGCTGCAGGAGCAGGACAGGCTGACTGCGCTGAAGCAGTCAGAAGGCATCAGCAGTATTTCCTCACATGAGAGAATGGCATCTTTCCTAAATTCTAGAAAAACTGGGACTTTCTGTGAGACATCTAATACTTACACAGTATCAGATACATATCTGCATCAAACAACCTCCATCTCCTTCCCACTAGACCTCTGGCACCTGGAGATGCAGTTCCAGGTTGCTTTGCCTCTGACATTGTGGTCTTCACAGAACAACAGGCAATGCAGAAGCATCGTCAAAATGGCAAAAGGCCAAATTTTTGTCTGATATGTTATCACACAACACAGTTGCTTCACAATTAGGCCATGATATACCTATGTCAGTAGTGACTATGTTTTACTGTAGACTGGCATATTCCTCCATAAACAACTAATAATCAATATAGGCCTTTGCAACAAATATTGAAGATGTTTCTCTGCCAAGTCTAGCAAAGGCAATGCCCCAGGAGCCTCTCTCTTCCTCCCTAGCATGCTAGAGACAGGGCATTAGAGGGCTCAGTAGCAAGGCAAGTCAAACCACCTCCTTTTGTGCTAAGATGTGGTGGTTATTACTATTCAGAGGACAAAACCCCAATAACTAAAAGGCCTAAGAGACAATGCATGGCTTATGCTGCAAAGAAGGATCAGAGAAAGAAGAAAGAAAGAAAAGAAAGTGTAGGCCACACTTATACATCCTCTCAGATATGCCTGGCAGAAATCAGATCTCTTGGGCAGTACTTAGGAGAGCCTGTTTAATACAGACCTTCTGGCAGGGAGACAGAGAGTGAAAGAGGAGCAATTCTAGAGTAAATGCCTTGTGTCAGAGCTAGTTGATGATTATTAGGTATGTTACAGCAAAACCACAAGTTCTATTGTTTATTGTGTTGAGCCCACACCAGCTATTCATTTCCTCTTTTAGGAATCAAAAAGGTAATAGGGCAAATTCTCTACTGCTGCAAACAGGAAAATTCAGTTTAAGTCTCTAGAGATTCACCCTTTAATGCTGGCAAAGACTTTAGGCCAGTGCTGCTCAGTCTTCAATTAGCAAAGCGGGTGCCCAAGACAGGAAAGGAAGACCAAGATCTACATCCAAAGGTTGCAGCTTCCAGTCCTGCCAGGACACCCATTCCAGAGATGCCACCCAAGATGAAGGGAGAAAAGATGGCTTCAAAGGCAAGTTTTAAAAAGGGGGAATGTGACTTGATGAATGCCTGGGGAAAGATAAATGAGGCAGTAGAAATAAACAGGAATACTAGGTGGAGGGCCACAGAAGAGCCGGAAAGGCTGGGGGATGAAGCACAGATGAGAGATGAAGAAGTGGACAGGGAGGAACATGCAGTTAGGAGGGAACGAGCAGAGGTTCAGTGTGGGAAAGCTGAGCAATGATCAGGGAGAAGTGTGAGGAGTATTGCTAAAAACCATTTTTTTTAATAAAGGACAATTTATGACATTTGGACATGGCTAATAACAGCAGAAGGAATGTTAAATCAGATTTTCTTTAGTTCAGTATATTTGAGGGGTCTCATTTCCAATGGACATGAAATGCTGTGATTTTGGAGGAAAACTACATGTTTTGCCTTTTTTGTTTTTCTCCATGTCTTCTGTAGAAAAGAAAGTCTGGAAGGCTACTTGGAAAGAACATATGAAGGCAAGGAAACCTTTGCAGCTTTTGCCTACCTTCTGTAATAGGAGAGAGCCTGAGTATTTGGTCACAATGGAGTACAGCTCCCCACCAAAGGCATCTGCCCAAGACTTCACCCTGAAAGGAGAAAAGAGAGAAAACAGTGTAAATAGGTAATAACCTTTAACTCAAAGGGAGCAATTCCAGGGGATAAACAAGGAAAAACAGTCTTTCTGTGTATGAAAAACTTCCATATTTCTTTTCAACCAGTACAGTGACAATAATAATCCTTTCTCCCCAACCTGGCGGTGAAACAAGCAGTGAGGAAGGAAGTGGTTTTGGACATTCTCCACAGGATATAGTCAGCAAAGAGGAACAGTGAGTTTTGACACTCAGCTATGACTAGTTTAATTGGAGGGTATCATTTGCCTCACATAACTTTAGAAGTGAGAAAGTTGTGTGTTTAGTTTTACACATTGACATGATTTTCTTAGTCATTAATAGAACGAAATAAACAAAGAGATATCTGGAGATACCTGTTTGTCTTTGCTGATTGAAGAAAGAGCCTAGGGTGATGGTCTAGACGCCTTATTTTTGAAATTGTTGAAGAGAAATAATTCTCAGTCGTACGAGAGTTGTCAAGTTCCACCTCTTCAGCTCAGTTCCTAGAGCTGTACAATACAGAGGCTAACAAGCTGGATGAAGATGATGCTCTCAGCAGAGATACCATGGCTTGATAATGCCTGTGTAGATCTCATCATTGTAAAATATTATCATTATTTATGCTGTCCTATAATAACCGATGATAGCTGCAGTGCAAGGAGAACATAAGGATGTTGAAGAGCAGCCTGAACTCCAAGCCATCCAAATCAGAATAGATGGTTGTTGTAATTGACAGAAAACTTCATCAGAAATTGCCTACATGATTCACATTAGGCAGCTCCACCTACGCACAGCTCCTTTAAATGAGGATTCACTTAGGAGAGATGTACTTAAGGGAATAAATGGTCTTCTCCACTTATCGGAATATGCTATTTATTTATAAGGTAGAGAGTCTTACCTATCATTTCCAGTACATTTCTCCCAGCTCAAAGCAGACTAACCTCTGAACATGCCTGTCCAGTGCACTGCACCATTTCTGGGGCAGAATAATGCAGGTACTGTTAATGTGAGCTCTAGAGCTAAGCGCATGCAGTGATGGCAGAAGAATCACAACAAATTTTATTCTAGCAAAGTCTGTTTAGTTCCCTCTATTGCAGCAGCGATAGGCCCTGATTTAGACCACCCATTAGACTCCTGCTCTCTACCACATCTCTCTCCACTAACTCCAAAAAGGGGGTACCTAGAGTAGGTCCCTTTATAGTCACTCATTGGCAATGAGGCATTCACTTCTAACCACCACGTGTGAACTGGCACCAGGTGAAATCAATAAGAACAACTCAACCTCATTTTTATTTTATTTATTTTAGTGGAGGGTTGTGTTCTGTATCCTATTTTGATACTTAGAGCTTTTATTTCTTTGTTTTGTTTCTTGGGTTAAAAAAAAGCTATTTTCCCCATTTTACGGTCCCATATCAGAGTTATTTTAACAAGCCTAGAATTGAGGGGAAGAGGAAAACAGAAAAAGCACGAGACCTCATGAAACTTCTTCTTCATTCTTGTAGTGGCCAACTTATTCCCTGACATACACAGAATAAGACCTCACAAGGTTTGAGAGTTTCTAAGTTGACATTTAACTTGATGCCCATCTATTGATCTTAGTTTATAGCATTTATATGTGAGATGTTTTGTGCCGATATTGACTAATGTTCTTCATGTCTCTTCACCTTTTCCTAAAGAAAACAAAAACCTAAAATGAGGCTTGGTGTAGTAATTCTGGCAGAAATACTTGTTTTTACCCTCTTTGCTGAAAGGAATGAGGTTTCTCGGGTTTGTGTTGTGTTTGTGGCTCTGCATGTGATTCTGTCCTCTCAGCCCTAATAATTTTTCTGTCCAGGAGGGTAGAAGAGTCAGTGCTATTAAGTTCCAACAAGTGTGGGTAGATGGGCAGATTCAGCAGAAAGATGCAGTTCTTGAGGGAAAAGGGGCTGCAATATGAGCTCAGCAATCATCAGTCACTACAGAAGCCAACCACAAGATGCAATTTTATTGAAAGCATCTCTGCTGCTCACACAACGACTTGTTTCTGAAATCCTCAAGTCCTGGTGCCACACGATTACTTGAGGTTCTTGGCTTTTATAAAAATAGGAGCAGTTAATTTTTTAGCCTTTGAGGTTATGGCAAAAGAAGAGTAAATACGTGAGCCTTGAAACTTCCAGTAACAGAAGAACTTGAGGGAGAGACAAACGGGGTTTGTGGAAGTTCAGCATCGCCGAGCTACTCTCCTAGGGGGTGAGTGCTCGGACATCTCCAAGCCCAGTGGAGGCCACAGGGCACTGCCCTGGTGTGTGGAGGCCAGGGCAGGACCCTCACGGCCACTTCTTGGCTCCCACCTTGGCTCCGAGGCCAATATTTCTGCAGAAGTCCTCGAGGCAGCTCTGCAAAGCCAAGCTGCAAACTGCAC
>JAUBOD010000082.1:68426-91799 GCA_032353885.1 Nothura maculosa
GAGTTACTTGCCTTCTTGGTTATATATGTATATATGAGGGTTCGTGGCACACCTATTTGTTGTGATCCTCGTGAGAATCCACAAGGTCATAGCTGTAGTGGGCACTGGAAGTAGAGGGAGCTCCGCAACCCGCTGTGGTGCCGACCATGGAGACAGCAGAGCCCAGGGCAGGGCACAAGGCCCTGGGCATGCGGGGGATCTGCAGAGGCTGCAGGGAGCTGCCCCCTTCACCCTTGCACAGGTTCTCTCTTCATTTTTCTTTTTGCCGTTGCTGCTGAGTGTCTAGGCCAGAGTTACTGTAGAAATGTGAGTTCTCTAGAATGCTCAGAACTCAATTAAAAATCTTAAAAGTTTTTCTTCTTTTTTTTCCCACATCCTTCTGATTTCCCAGAAAGAAGCAGCTTTGCCAAAATTCTAGGTCACAAATTATAACATTTCATGCTTTTCTCCTTTGAAAACAGGACTATTTTTTTTCACACAAAAATCAGAGACGATCAGTTTCAAGATGATTAAAGATAAAAGCTGGGCTTCACATACATTTGCCACACAGCAATGTAGGTGTAGATAAAACAGTCCATTCTTTCATGAATATTAATGAAAACATGTTTGTGATTTTAGGCAACCAGCAATTGTTATTAAAAATACCCTGATGATTTTGAAAAAAAAAGAGAGCCTGGAGGAAGATTCCTCAAGAATCTGCATCGGATCAACACCATTTTAAACTAAGCTGCACTTTGCTCCTTAATTAATCCGTAGTGAGTGAAAGGTATTTCCCTGACCGGTGGCTGTTCAGCTGCCGGGCTGGGAACGCTCTGCAGCTCCGGGCGAGGGAGGCACTCGAGCATGGCAGTGCCAGCAGTGTCTCCTCTAACCTCTCCTTACAGTTCAAGTCACTTCCAGTCAGCCTAAATTGCCTCCACGTCCGTAATGAGCTCAGTCACCTGCCAACTTCCATAGCGCGCCCGCACTCTCCCTTCCTCCGGCATGTGACAGCGGCGCTCGCAGAGAGGGGCTTTCAAAGAGATTTTGCTCTCCGCTCCGGAGGTTTTAATGCTGTGAGTCTGCCCTGGAAGGATGAAGACACAAATCATGTGGCGTAGCAGAAATCGCCAAACGCCTTCTTTGATTTCCTTCAAAGAACGTGAATTAGCTGAGGAAGCAAACCCTTTGCGAGCAGTTTTGTAACCCCCATTGGCCTCGGGCAACTGAGCTGGCGTCCCTTATTCTGGCAAATATTCTGGAGTCCCTTATTCTCCTCCCCACATGGGTGATGGCGTGGTGAGGACGTCAGTGACACACAAGGACTCAGCCTGCTCTGTGCCTGTGTGCAAGGAGGGCAAATATTGGCCCTCACCGCTCGGCTGTGCCACCATGTGCGAAGTGCCTGGACAAACCAGTACCCAGCAGCTGCCCTCCTGCTGGTGCCAGTGCCAGGGTGGCGTGTGGAGAGTGGAGAGAGAGGCAGCGGCATCCTGCAAACCACTCACCTGGCTTAGGCACAGAGACGTCTAAGGCACGGTTGGAGGAAACCTAAGAAATGCATTTGATTTCCCTTACAAAAACTGGAATGCGGCTTTACTGGAAGGATAAACAAATACACATATACAAATATAACAAGAAAAAAAACTCTTATTCCAAGCCGTGATCTCTGTCTAACATCGTCTACCCTTTGCTGAAGGGGCCCGTTGCAGCTGCCCACCTCCTGGCGAGCCCAGCCCCAAGGCCCAAGGTGGTTAACATCTCTCCGAGCCAGAGGCGCCTGAAGTTTCAGACAGAAGCCAGGCGGTTGTGCCTGCAGGGACTCCCTCGCATGAAACCTGACGTGCATTAAGCAGCCTGGCCAGCCCTCAGATCTCATTAGCAATGGGTACTTGCTGTGGCTCTGACCTTAGCCTAATTCATTCATTGATGCTGGAGTTAACTGGTGTTTTCAGTTGGGAGGGATTCTCTTTCCTAGCTGCTGTTAAAACCTGCAGCTCGTTTGCTCTCCAGGTCTCTAAATCCACTGGAAAGAAAAAGCATTACCTGTCTTTCCTTGTACTCTTAATGCACAGTCTTACATTTGGACTGTCACTAAGCTACTTTATGTCTGCAAAAGGCCCAGAATGTCACAGCAGGCAGTAGTGAAATACCTGCAACGCTGCAGCTTGCACCCTTGTGATTTCAATGGAGGGCAGTTAAAAAGCTCCTGAGCTGCAGAGTCTTCACCCCTTTTCAAAGCACAACATTGCAAGAAACGAAGTCTCCATCTAAGAGATCATGATGGCCAGAGCCAGCAAAGCTGCTCTCTGCATGCTGCCTCTCACTGGGTATGGGCCAGCATTTGTATTTGCTTCTACTGACTGTAACTTTCATACTCATACTGCTCATACTTTCCAGCACACCTTTTAATATCCCCACAATTTCCAGCTGTAAGACCCAGCTAAGCACCAGCTGCCCATGAGAAGCCCTGCTAGGCCTGCTAAAGGGAACCTGCAGCTGAACACAGCAGCTGGGCATTATGTGCAGGCTGTCACACAACAAACACTGTGGCTGTCCCCTTGCAGTCCTCTAGGCAAAGGGCTATCTCTGACAACACACTCCAGCAGCTCTCATGCTTCAACCCGTTTTCCTTACAACACTTGTGCCTCCACCCTGCCATCTGAGACCACTTAGGAGGTGGCTCTGGAAATACAGGGTCAGTACACAAGGCCTGAGCCCTAGCGCTCCTCGTCACCCTCTGGGGATGCAGAGTGTCCAGAAGCATGGAAATCCTTTCCTGGGGCACCTCCAAACTCTGCTGCCTTTACTGGCAACTCCTAGATTCCTCATCAGCTTTTTCCTGTCTTTAAAGTGCCATAAACTCTCACTTGTCTCTCGGAGTTTTTCCAAGGCTCTGTTGATTCTTTTCTCTCTGCTGATCTCCAGCTTCACCTCTACTAACAGCTGCTTTCTCCTCATCTACATGTTTAAGGTGGACACAGAAAATACAAAGCTGTTCACTTCCAAAGCTTTCCCTCCAAGGAAGGAAGGGAATAGCAGGCTCTTGTCCTTCCTGACACAAACATGTTGAAGGTGATCATAAAAAGGTTGCCCCTTGCTTTCCTGTTATTCCCAGAGGGATGAATGGAGGCCAGCACGCTTCTGGACACTGCACACTGCTGCTTGTACATGGGATATGATATAAGAGATGATCTAATACACCTAGTATGGAATAAGATGGGAATATTAAGTACTTGTTAGCTTGATATAAGTAAAGAGTCTTTGGAATTAATCTCTTCAGGTGGCTAGGAAAGCTGACATGGTAGAACAGGCATCGGGTCCTTATCCTGCGTTTCGGCCAAGACAGCATGGATGAGATAGACTTATAATGATACTGCACATATTAACTAAGCAGTAAAGCTGTAATTAGCACTAGAAAAATGCCAGTTGTGTATATGCATATTCAGGGCCAAAACGCTATAGAAGCAAATATAGATGGTGTGCATGAAAACACACTGTGAGTTCAAAGTTTCTATGGCAAAGTTCCCATGTTCAAGAGGCACAGGTTTTCTGTGACCGTGGTTTTCAGCACTGCTGAAGAGCACTTGCTTTACTGGGCAGGGGCATGTCTCTGAAGCGTGAAGATGATGGTGGCCAAGGACAGAAGTAGGAACTGATTTCAAAAGCTGAGGAATGCAACCTGTTCTGGCAAACTTGTGTTGGCAGGAAAGTGGCTAATATACAGGATGTTTTCCACTTTCCCATTCCTCTGAAAATCCACTTTCTGTCCATTTCTCTCCCATTGGAAACGCCAATAGCAAGGGCTCACCTCTGGACAGGCCACTGGAAAGCCTTCAGGACCTCCCCTGAGCTGCTGCACTCATTTGGAAGAAGAAAAGCAATTCTAAGGAGGAAATGCAACAGCAGCTTTGTCAGCAGCACTTCACCAGTCACCTTGGCGCCTCAGAACGAGGAGCAGATGCTAAAGGGACAGGAAGGATAATGGGAAACTTGTACTGGCTGGTCTCTCCAGTGTGGTCTCTGCTGCAGATTTTATTGCATATATTGTGGAGGAAACACAGATCAGAAATTTGCTCCACAGAAATTTGTGGAGCAAATTTCAGATCAACAATATATATATTTTCTTGATCAATACAGGAATTACATACAAAAATACTGTCTTTGTTTAGTTCAAACCTGCTGGCTTTGTTCCTTCTTTGTTCCCACATACTGTGCTCCCAAGCACAGGCTACCTCAGCTGTGTGACCTGCGCTGCTGTGTGGCGCTTCACAGAAAGGGAAAGGGGAAGGGATTCCTGCTGGGTCATATACCAGCAGCTGAGGGGAGAAATGCAGCTTCAGAAATCCCTCATTTGTTGGGAGTCAGTGTTTGCATGCTATGCTGCTGCTGCTCCTTGCATTTTCCAGGTTTCCTTATCTACTTGGCATGCTGATATCTACAAAGTGCTGCTTTTGGGAAGCAGGTTAATCTGGGCTGCAATGAGAGATGAGTCTGATTTGGTTTTGGAAGGAAAAAAAGCCCCAATGAGCTGTGGCTGAGGAGCAGAATCCCCTGCTTTGCCTCTTGAGTTCCCCTATGACCTTGATAAATCCCTTATGTAACCATGCTTCATATCCATTTGAAAAGGAGATAATATTTCTTTCTGTCTGCATTGCAAGGGTAATTTGTATAGAAAAGGATTTAAAGCATTTTTAGATATCTAAGTGATGCTGAAGACATCAAAATATGTGTACTTATATGTAAGTAACAGAAAATCTCTAAAATCATACCTGACTCTCATCCCAAGATGTTTAATCAGAATATGAAATAACTTCTATTATCATCTCCACAGAAGAAGATCAGACCAGTTTGGATTAAATACTGAGCAGAATTTTTGACTTCTTCTGTTCTGTACCAGAAGCCATTGCAGCCAGTTACATATTCAGACCTTATTCAGACCTGCTCCCATCAGCACCAGTGTAATCAAGCATGTGGTTTTGATGTAACAAGAAGATCCCTCACCTTTATTTTTTTTTCTGCTTCCAATGCTGGTATTTTCCCTCTGAAAACACGCCATGTTGTTAGATGTAGCTCCTCAGTGTAGCTCAGCAGCACTTGCAAGGCTGGCTCAGCTTTGACCACCAGCTCATGTCTCAGAAGCAAGTCTGTATTTCCTTGATCTTTGGTCTGTGGCTGGTTTGATGTACTTAACATTGAAGAACACCTGTCTGCTGGATCTAATGTCCCCCAGACAGTGCTTAGCTTAGTGTCTCTTCTGAACTTTAATGCTCTCTAAGCATCTCTTGATATCTCAGTCAAAGGAGTTAATTGGAAGCTCTTCATCTTCATGTTTCTACTAATTCCTTCTTATTTTGTCTTGATGAATCTTCTATTTTATGATTTCTGAAAGTACTTTTCTCAAGGATAATAAAGCTTTTAAGTGTGACGGGAGTCATCATCATCATCCTTGGTGTTGCTGGTACTGGCTAGACATTCCTAAACCGTGGCACACATTATTAGTAGGATATGCTCCACTTGGAGGTAGCACATTGAGGTGACCGACCACCTGAGCTCGCTCACATGGATAATGTGGGTAAGTATCTCTCTGTGAGCAGCTGCTCTGTAGGAAATGGATTTATGGGAATTGATTCATTGCTAGGGAAGAGGACATAAACCAGCCTTTGGGTATAGAAATAGGGAAAGGTAGATCACATGAAGGTAACAGAGAAGGGACAAAAAGTTGATTCTACCTATACCCACAACTCCAAAGAGTTGGGAATTGCCAGCTCTGTTGTCAAACACAGTAAGTGTACAATCCTGCATCCATGGAAGAATCCATGGAACACAGGACTTTTCCTGATAAGAATCCAAGATGGGATCCTCAGGCAGCAAAAATATAAATCTTAAGTGAATGGGAAAAGCAGGCACTTCTACTAAGTGGTATGTCTGGGGCTACCACTCTAAGTGGAGAGGAGATTGTTAATGAGTCAGGCTGCCAAGCAGCAGTAAAAATGAAAGAAAGCAGAGCTTTTGTTCCCAGCCTGAGTAACCCTACGCCAGGAAGGCTGCCAAGAGTCTGCATGTTCCTCTCCTCCATCCTTCTGAATGCTATATTTACAGGCAAGTGCTGAAGAAAAACACAGATGTAGGCAGCTTTTTGAAGTGCCATAATAATATCTAACTCAATTTTGGTGTGTTTCCTAAGTAGGTTTCAGGAATCAGGTGGAGAAATGCCATGCCCATGGGCAGACCCAAAACCAGCACCAGTCAAGCCAAGGTGCAGGGGCTCTGCACTTGGTACCTGGACCACTGTTGCAGGATGGATAAGACAAGAATTGGATAAGACAAGAACTTGGATAAGACAACAAGAAAGACAAGAAGAAAGACAAGAACTTGGATAACACAAGAATTAATATCTACAGAGCATCCAATGGCAGCATTAGCACCCCTTTGTGTACACAGCAGTCGTTCTAGGATTTTGCCATGATTTTCTGTAGTTCCCTCCTAGCTTGAAAATGGCCTCCTACCTGCCGGAGAGCTAGCTAAGTTCTGATCCTTCCTATATCTTGACTTTAGTTTAGTCATCACGTGCCCGGAGGGGTTTTTCTCTTTCTTTTACCTCTGCTGACTGCTGTAGTTAATGCAGACATGTTCTGAACTCACTGCTTTGCATTGCAGTTTTGTAGAATTTATGTCAGAGCACAATAAGAAAAGGCTTTTAACTAATAAACAACCAAGAGTTTCAAAAAAAATGTTTTTGATTGCACAAGTGACTGGAGTTGCTGCTCCCACCAAATACTTAGTGACTTGCCATTCTGTACACCAGATGTTTGTTCTAAATTCATTCATTCTGTGGGATTTTTTACAATGTTGCTCAGTTTTCAAAAGGAAGATACACGGAGATACAAGAGGTCTTCCTGTAACAGCTACACCATAAAGGTGTTCATATACTAGGCACTCTTTCTCTAGATATTATTACATAAATTTACCTAAAATTTTGTCTTCCTCTCTCCTTTATCTTTCTGGTGCTTATTCCCTGTTTATCTCAGTAGTATTCTCAGCTAACCACAAAGAAGCTGTGCTTCAATTGTCCCTGCACTTCCATGTTGGGTTGACTCAGAGCTGAACATTTTGTTTGATGGTACAGTCTCCAATAAACTGAAAAGGAAAAAAAAAAAAAAAGGAAATTAATTCAAGCATCTGCTGTTTTGTGAGAAGAAATAGGGACCTGCTCTGATGGCAGGCTTGTTTTAGCACAAGGAGGAGGGGGAAGGTGTTTTCAGAGGCTAACTTTAGCGCAGCCTCCCTGATCTCCCAGGCTAAATCAGGTTTCTACTGACTTGTCCTCAGGAGAATCCTGTCTTTCCACTGGCTCCACAGAGCGACTAGGCTCACGGACAGTAATTACCCTCTGTGGAGGTATTTGCAAACACCTTCCTAACTTTTCACACAGAGCCAAGACAGCAGATAACAAAATTGCATCTTGCTCTTTGTGTATTGTCTCCGAGTATTAATGCCAGCGAAAGGGGAAAGACCTTTAGATTACAGTTTCAGAGATGCTTCAGGTCAGTTTAAGGCAGTATTGCAGCTCAGCTCTTCTGCCTGGCTCTCCTCTCCCCACTTCCCATGCAGTTATTCCCACTCCGCCCCTGTGCTGCCCTCGGTGCTTGGGCAGCTCCCCACTGAACTGATCCAGCTTAAAACCAGCCTTGTGGTGGGGAGGCGTCTTAACCTGGATAATCCTAAAATGCGCTTCAGTGTGTAGCTGCCTTAATCAGTTAAAGAAAAAAAAAAGGAAAAAACAAAAGAGAAAAGGCAGGATAGACGGTGGGAGTGGGAATGAGCAGCTCCGAGTGGGTGGCTGGGACGGGTTGCTGCTCCTGCAGCAGTGCCAGCGACAGCGTTCACAGAGCTGCTGCCTCTGTTTGTTCAGTGTCTCACAGAACGTATTTCTGCTGTGCTCCCAGCCCAGCTGAGCACTACAGACATCCCGGGGCCACAAGAAGCCCCTTACACATAACAGTAGCACTGTGGAACACGCAGGGAGTCTTACGAGTCTCCTAAAAGTCCTCAGTCAGGACTAGCAGTAAAGGTTACTGCAGTTTGACTGCGGATCCATTTTTTAGTACATTATTCATTTCAATAACTAGGATTTTGCTTCTTTTTTCAGGAATCCTTCTGGGAAAAGCTGATTTCTCATGTTTTCTACATTAGAGCCTCAAATGCTTACTGAATTTTTTTTTCTAAACTTGCCTTTTTCTCAGCAATGATCTCCAACTTTGCTAAAATATTAAACTGTGATTTTAATATTCTAAAGGGACAGAGATATCTAGAATACTCACTGCACTTAAAATTGAAATTCAAAGCTCAACATATTCCAAATAGGCTGTCAGAGGAGACCTAACATCCTGCCTATTCAGCTGCATCCTGCTCCTGGAAAATTTTATTTTGCTGTACAGTTTTAATTATCCCCTTTGCAACAGCAACAATGAGGAGTAAATAGAGAAGCAGTAGGCAGCTAATGCATAAAAATCAGATAAAGGATTTGAATTTTCTGAGAAGGGCCCCAGGAAAGGTTTGGATGGCTTCACTGAGTATTACGTATTTCCATGATAACCAGAGCTGGAATTAGTCAAGAGATCATGCTTTAGTATTTCACCAACTTTCTACTTCTCATCTTCTTACTGCAATTTTATATATACAGTTTTTTATATATCCTATAAGCAAGTGGACCTAGGACCTATATATCCTATAAGCAAGGAATCCTATAAGCAAGTAGACAGTGCTTAAGTGCAAATACACTGAAAATGAATATGAATTTAGTGTTGAGACTGGGACTATCACAGTACACAAAGCAAATTTTTCTATATGTGTATATTTTTTTTATTTATATATATATATATTTTATATATATATAAATTTATATATATATATATATTTTTATATATATATAAAGATGAAATTCAAGATAGAATATTGGGGAACACACCAGTTTGGCAGGTCCAGCCCCTGGCCTCCCCCACAACATGCCTATAGTGAATTGCCTAAGCGCAGCTAATGTGACCCTATGTACCTTCTGCTCTTCAGCTTTATACTCTTTGTGCTATTTAAGATCAAATGAAAAAAAAAATCAAGCCTGAAGAGACAAATAAAACAATCAGTCCCAAAGAGAAGCAGCCCTAACTGCAGTGGCCTCTTCCTCTCTGGAGACTCTGTTGATTTAAGGACTCCCCAAATCTATTAACATCTTGTAGGTAAAATAACTCAGAGAACTGTAATGTTCAGAAATACACTAGTTCAGAAGTGATCTACAAATTGTCCTGCGCACTGCAAAGACATGGATGCAGAAAGGTAAATTCCCAGCTGATACAAAAAGCTATTATGCAAAACACAATACCAAAATGCATGAGGATCCTCCAAAAAATGGAGAGATGAAGTTTTCAGTAAAGCATGAGGATCCTCCAGCTTTTTTTTTTTTTGTGGTGCTGGAAGGCTCTGACTCTATTTCAGGAAAAAAAACCTTTTTCTGGGATAGACACTTCAGTTTGTAATAGGAAAGAAGAAGGGGGCATGTCACAGTTTTACTCACCAATGTGTCTGCAAACTGAGACATCAATTCTTAAACATCTCTCAAGAAGCAGATCCCACGGTCTGAAACTCAAGCCTGGAAAAAATATTTTTCTCTAGAATTCTCTATTTCTCTTCTTCTACCATGTGTCATAAAATTTAATTTCTTTCTGCATTTCATTTTACCTTCTTATCTCTGTTGTACTCTTTAAGTGTGCAAGCCAGTTTAAAATGCACTTAATTACTTGGAAGACAGTAATTTGCCTCTGGAACAATCCCAGATATTCCTTGTAACTAAACACAGTGAGGGTGGGAGAAAACCAGCGCTGTCAGTGTTACTTGGAGTAGATGTAACCAGAATAGATGGCAGGGAACAGAAGCTATTTGCTTCACCCTTCCTGTTTGCAGAGAGGCTCCAGTTTGTCAGACACAGTGTGAGGACCATGTGCCATATACACCAGGAGCTAACAGCTGTTTTTGAAGAATTTGCATTTAATTTTTGTAAATGCTATGCTAACTTGAAAAGCAATAAAGATGTTTTTAAAATGTCTATGTCTATACAGCATTTCTGTAAATAAAAAATGTTTCTCCCATTACTATGAAGCTGATTCCAGCCAGAGACGCTTCAGAGATGAGCTGGAATCTTTTTGTTTCCCCTCTTCCTCCTCCACCAATTACAAAAATTCTACCTGTCAAATTAAGTCTTGACTATGTCTCCCCATCATCTTTAAATTACCATCTCAAATAATGCAGAATCCAAGACATATTATATGACTCTCATACAAATGCTTTTGTGTAGATTCCAATTTCTTTCACACCTGCTCATTTGGAAGTAATTCAAACTAACTGAGTAGGATCACATAAATTTATAATGGCCATAGGGCTAGAATTAAGACTTGTTATCTTTAAAATCTGTCTTTCATGGTATCTGTGCAACATGTGCTTCTCACGAAGACTGCAAGAATCATAAGCAAATTGGTAACAAAGCAGAGCCTTTGTTTCCTCTGAGCTAGTCTGTGTAGGAAAAGCCCACCAGCTGTCTCGGCCCGAGTCCCATGCTGCTATTCACCCATGCATCAAGGAAGGAGGTCTTGTGTTCTTTGGTTTCAGTCTAAACTCTTTCCCAATGAACCTAAGCAGAAAACCCAAATCAAACCCTCCAAATCACTCTTCTACCAGAGTAAGGATAGGGGAATATAACAATATAAATAGCTCCAACTATACTCACTGAAACCTGCATCCTAACTCACCTTGAAGACTTTTCCTTCACAGATGAGGCTAGAGTTGTGCCTAGAGCGCTCCTCAGAGCAAAGCAGGGTGGATATTCATCTGTGCGTTAGGGACTGAGCTCTCTGTACCATGCATGTCTCCTCAGCAACTGGCACTGGGTTCCTTACTGGCACTTTAGCAGCAGATGCTGGTAAAAATACAATTTCTTTCAGTAATTTAAATGATAATTGATTTAAAACCTCATTAAAAACCATTTAAAACCAATGTGTTTTCTGCCAAGTGTACAAACATCTTAAAATAAGAGCTAATACAAGCAACTCATACATAGTCTCTGGTATAATAAGATGAAAGCACTGCAGAGTAGAGATAAGTCCGTTTTATTTTCTTTTGTAGAAATGGATCGACGAAATCATTGTGCTCCACGAACACACTGCAAAAAGTAGGATTTTTGTACCAGGTAGCCTCCCTCTTAACAAAGCTGTACATTGCTTATAGTAATGCAGGTTCGATCTCGAGGAACACGAATCCAGTGGCACCTGAAGCTGCTGAGAGCAATAACCACAAAGAGCCCCCCTCCCAGCCCAATTCACCCGAGGCCTTCCAGCGTCCCTTATCTACAACTAGCTAAAAATATTGCTGTTAAAATAGAAAAAGATTTTTCTACAAAAATTTTGGGGAAAGTCATGGCATTTCTTCTAAATAGTTTCTAAATTGCTCTGCAGACAAGTAAATGAGGTGACGGAAGTCTACTTACGAAACTTTCAGTTTTAATATTTTGCCAATATTTTCGCAGGGCTGAAGATAAGTCCAACATTGCCACCATGCGTCCAGAAATGGGAACTGTTGGTTTCCAAAGTTGCTTATGGCATCTCTCTCAGAGAAAACCCAGGTAAAATATCCAGTCCATGAATTACCACAGTATAATTTAAAAAAGGAAATTGTACTTGGAGATCAGAGTCTTTATGCAGGAGAAACAATCATAAGCACGGGCTCATATAAGAAAAATAATTTAAGATATTTTGTGATTAAGTCTTCAGTATCGTGACACTCCCCTCCCTGAAGGCACAATCCGTTTCCACCCACCTCTTCTTTCTCCATACATCATATATCACTTGCCAATAAGCAAAATCTACATGTATGCAAAGGGCCTAAAGACCATCCATTTCAGTTGAATTTTTTTTAAAGACAGAAGTTTTTAAAACATAACATTACTTAAAAGAAATTGAAACTTTTCCCTGGATTCAGGAAGTCATTGGAATTTAATTTAAATATCAGCTTTCACATGGGCTTTTTCATTGCTGCCTTTCTCACACTGAAGAGATATGCTTCATAAATAATATTTAAGAAGTTGTCATCATTCTGAAAAACAAAACAGATAATGGTTACTGCAAGATAGAGGTTCTTTATTAAAGAGATGAAAAGTTCTTTCCATTTAATGGAACAAATATTTCCCAACCTTTTTCTACATAAGAAAGCCAGGTGTAGGAAGATGAAGGAAGTTGCTTCCATCACCAAAAACAATATATGATTTTCAGCTCTTGCTAATAGCCCTGCAAGAATTTTGGTATATGAGAATATAAATTATTACTGTGGCAAACTTGATTCTATTTCTGTAAGAAATAATGCATACGTGGAGAACAGATTCTCTAGACTTGTGGATTTAACTGGAACAAACTACTCTTAGGATATTGCAGTGATAATACATCCTTGTAATTTCTTTCCATTACTCTCAATTAACCTGGGGGTTTCTTTAAGTAGTTTCCTCTGTTATTTCAATAATAATGCCAAGGATGTCTGAAGGAACAGTGATACATGCTGGTCTTGGATCCTCTTCTAAATCCTACCTGGGCAAATCCTTGCATCTTGTTTAGCTCTTTTAGACTTAATGCTCCTAACTGCTGCTGCTCCTTCTGCTCTGATGCTCGTTTAACTTTTTCCTTCTGAAGATCATTTTGCAAGAACAGGTCAACTCAAATTAAGAACGAATGTCCTAAGTAGCTCACGTGAATATATGAAGATAATTAAAATGAAGATATTCCTTGAGGAAAATCAGAAGCATCTGAGATTGCAGTTACAAATTGGAAAATAACAGGTGAGAAATTGTCAGTCAGTATCACAGTATCAAACAGCAAATGATTTCCAGAAAACTTGCTTAACCCTTACTATCACCAGGAACAGCAGGGTCAAATGCTGTGAGAATGAACAAGAAATAAATGAGAAAAGTCTCTCACTTGTTAAAGATACTATTATCTTTCTGGGCCTGTAAGTTAAATTGAATTTTGAATGAGTCACTTCAACATTCCAATAATAACTTTTATTTTTATTCCAAAGTCATGCAGGTTCATTGTTCTGGCCTACAAACTGGAATCCTAAACCTGTCTCTAATTCCTTTTGCTTATACTGAGTTCTTTAGTTCTACAACCTCAAAATTTATTCTTCTAGGTATTAATCACATGAGAAGTCAAAGAAAAAATACTCGTAATCAGTCACACCATCCCACATCAGTAAACAGTTGCCTCTTATATAACACTCTTAATGCTCTGTCATATTTAAATCTGAGTAACGGTATCAAAAACAATTCCAGCACTTAAACCAGAGAACTGAATAGAAGGAACTAATATATTTTTAGATTACTTAACCCATATTTTAATTTTCCTCACGCTCATTCTGTGATTTTCATTTCCCATCTGGATTCCTTTTACCCTTAACATGCATCTCTGAAAATATTTGGCAGCTAGGATAATCACCCATTATTTATCCTTAGCTAGAGATATAATAAATATCTCTGTGGCTCACAGGCCAACCTTCTAAAGCCTTCGATCATCTTTGCTCTTTTCCTTCAAATTTATTAGCTTTCCTGCACACTGAACTACATCCATTAATCAAAGCGCGTTTAAGCCAGCCGTGTGCAGAGCGAGCCTGTCACCTTCCTGCTCTATGACCCAGACACACAAGCAGCAGCAGCACAACCCCAACATGCATTTTAATTATTCACACAGGCCGACAGATGCAGCCAGTTCGGTGCACGGGCGTTCAAAGCCGAGCGGCAGCGAGGGCTTTAGTTTCGACACTACCTGGATGAGGTGCAGAAGCGTTTCCTGCAGCTGCATCTTGGTCACGGAGCTGCCGCTGCCCGCGGGGGGCTCTGGGGCTTGCAGGGGCAGCAGGAGGCCGGCCGGGGCCGCGGCGGGGTCCGGGGCCGCTGCCAGGCGGCCGCTGTCGCCGCCCTTGGCTGGAGCCGCGGCCGCGCTCTGCGCGAACACCATGGGGGACATCAGCAGCGTGGGCGGCACGGTGGCGGGGATGCGCTGCGGGGACATGACCTGTCCGTGGGACAACACAGCCAGCCGTTAAACAACCTCTCTGGTTAGTTACATGGGAAGGAGGAGGAGGAAAGCGGCAAAATGCACTGGCAATAAGAGGTACATAAACTGCTGCTGGAAAGGGTCTAGACAACTCCCACTCAGGACCACTTCTATGTTCTATTTCCAAACTAAAAGGCCTTCCATCCAACACGAGAAGGCAGAAATATATTCAAATGTGATTAAGTCGGGCTGATAGGCAAATAGTCTGAGTGCTAGAACATGGAATTACGGAAATTACACTCATTAAATAGCAACACTCTGGAGATACTACAGGGACATTTTCTACACAGGTACACTACTTAAGTCCTATCTTTGATAATATACTTGCTAACATGCAAACGCAATTATTGAAGACATACACTTTATACCCAATATTAAAAAGTATTTTCCAGTAATAACTTCCAAACTCCTTAAAATAACCTCATTTTAATTTGTTGAGCTTTCTGTCATTTTTACTCTTATATCCTCATTTTACCTAAGGCGAGGTGGAAGGGAACTAGAGCCACAGCGAGCTGGTGGCATCAGCAGAAGCAGAGCTCACCCACAGCTGCCAAGCTCACATTAAGGGCACAAAATCTAAAAAGGCCCTCAAAAGAATGGAAAACACAGATATTTCCATAGTTCTGGGAGTAATTCCTCTGTATTACAGCCATACCAGTCTGCACACAGATTATGTGTCAAAGAGGTTTCAAATTTTGTGATATATTTTGCTTCTCTAAGACATGCAGGACCAGCAGTAGTAGGAGATACCAGCCATCATGGAAAATTTATTCACTGAGCTTTTAGAAATTTGAATATTCTCCAGGTAACTCTACTAATAAACCTTAGCCATCTATCTCCTCACTATTCAAGTAACCAATCTCCTTCTGTAAAGAATAAAACATAAGAAGAATTAGTACGAGCTCACGCCAGCTCCACTGCTTGGGACTGGACCATGACTTATTGCTACTATGCAAAGTTCAAAGGATATCAAAAAATTTAATTTTGTCTGACTCTAGGGTTACATTTGAATCTTGAAGTGAAATTAAGTAAAATTAAAAAAGAAAATAAGGTTTATCCTATTTTCTTTCTTCTGAGAGTTATCTCATTCCTGTGCAAAACAATGCTATTTATTAAGGAAAATTTGTATTCTGGAGTTTCTTTTATCCCTGTTTGCGATTGTTTTGCTCAGGATGTTTCTGAGTATTGTTACTTATAGCACAATATGAAAAGAAATATAAAGGGTCAACAAGGATCTAGATCTTGTCCTGATTTATACTAAGTGTAAGAAAGCAGAAAGAGTAGCGGGATGGGAAAGATATGTGGAATTAGAATAGCATTCGTAGTTTATGCCAAGCTCTCCCAATAATACCACTTTTTAGATAAATACTGCTTTTTTCTTCTCTCAAAGCTAGAGTATGACTTGAAAATGACAACCTACCTATAGCTTGTCTATTACCACACGACATAAAGTCCATAACAGAAATGAAGTCTGTGTTACAATGCTGCCGAATTAGTTTTTAATTCACTTCAGGTATCCTTCAAGCAGTACATATATATATATATATACACACACTTATACTTGATTAAAAAAAATCTTCTTAGAAAAGAACCGATGTATATCCAAAGTGCTGTAGCTCTGAGGAGTGAGACATTGAAGCTCTGCACAGATGTACTCCTCTAAATGGGCCTCAGGAAGATCTGCTACCTCCAGGTACTCATCACAGCACTTCTGTTCTACTCAACCCCGCAGTTCAAGTGACTTGCCTTTAACTCAATGCAAGCAAAATTGGCCAAGTTAGCTTAAAACAGCTGTTTTATTCCTAAAGCGATTTAATGAGTGCTTATACAGACTGCTCGGCAAGGGCAGGAACCTCCACAAAAGTTCCTGCCCTTGAGCAGTGGTGAGAACCTGTCCCACCAGCCCAGCTGAATCTCAGAAAGACAAAGACCTCAACGACACAGCCTTAAAAATCAAAAGCCATCTTGCTCTAGCCTGACAGAAACAAAATCTGAGATCAGCTAGGCTCTTAATAACATATAATTACAACTGTCAAGCAGACACACATGTTACGGTTTAGCAGATATCTCAAAAATTATCTGTTTTTCATGGATGGTGCAGCTGTTTGCTTGGACTTGCCAAGCCCATGGAAGCTGAAGGCAGTAAGCAACACTGCCATCTACTGCTGACACAGCTCATATCTGCAAGTCACTGCTACACATCCCACTGCCTCAAAGCAGTCTTTATTTTCAACATTTTTCAGCACACAGTATTTTGTTTCTCTGTGAAAGCTTTCAAATGTGCTTTTTGTTAACACTTGTGCTCACAGCTTCTGCCATTTTGAAAAAATTTACATAAACATTTCTTTTCAAAACGTAAGGGGGAATTTTCAGTTGAGGTTTAGTTTACCTAATCTTCAATGACTGGGATGAGAATCCCATCAGAAAATTTGGAAGCTGATCTTGGTACTCCAACTGCAGTTCCTCTGGCACCATGTTTTGCTGAAAGCACTGAAAATGCTTAGGAGGGACATGTAGCCTTTGGGCTAATCTTTCAGCTTTGAGTAATTTCTCATATGGACACAATACCCTTCCAAAAGGCTACTCAACAACAACTTTCTCATGGAATCTCTCTTGAGTTTCTTTCCAGTTTCTCCTGAATCTCCTCCAGCATTATATGAGGGCAACACTTCAACCTCTGAATCACCAATATGAGAGCAGTAGCCTTGCCTGAGCTGTGCAGTAAGGAAACAGGAACAATGCCAAATGTGCAGCATGTAACATTCCTTCTGTAGGAGGATCTAAGACATCTCCTTTTTGCTCTTCTGCATTGCTGGTGGCACCGAGATGACCTGACAGCCCTGACATTCACAGTATGCTGCGAACCAGGGAATGCCCTGGCCCTGCTGCAATGCAAAGTGGCCACCACGTTTTCCCCCTGACCGTGTGCGATTCCACGTGCACCACCAGCTTCCCGGGAACATCAGCAGGCAGAGGGCATGCTTTGGGGCTCCAGCTGTTTTTAGCAAGCATTATTCAAAACTAAGAACCTCTAAGCTGCAAATGGTTTGGGAACTTTGAAAGACAGTTGTTGGCTACAATGCTGGTGCTAACATTGCTTCATCTTTCTCAGTTTAATTTAGAAAAATTGAGCTAATGTTTAACAGCAGAATCTTACATAATTTTCCATGACAGGTTTAACTTACTAGTTGCCTTACTGCTGCGCATCTTTATAGTCTCATGCTGAAAATGCAGTCAAGATCATCTGTAGGTAATGGTGTGACTCTTCCACCAAAGATACTGTGTACCTCACCGATTCAGCAGAACAAGGTAGGATGTGTAAAATATGCTGCTGATAGAAAATACTCAGAGAAAAGGGACAGTCTACAAAATCAGTGGCCTTTCAAAACAGAAGTGATAAATTTGTGTCAAGGTTATTGTAAGTCCTTTTAAAACCATAACGCCGATTAACAGAAACACTTAAGCACCCATGTTATCTATAATCAGGACAACTCATGTCTAATTTTAAGTCCATGTCTTCAAGTCTAATGCAGATTAATATGTTTTTATTGCAGCTTTAGCACATGTTGCTCATTGTCCACATAAGGAACACTTCTCAGAATAGGGCTGGCATCAGACTGAATGCTTCCGAGTATTATTCTTCAGCTTTTGCTAAAATTTTATTTTGGTGACTGGTTTCTTCCTTTCCACGTGGGAGATCACAGCTCTTATACCATATGGAGATGCAGCAGAAGCCAATTTAAATTTGGGCTTGTAATGTGTCAATTGTGGAAAAGACTATTGCTTCTATTTTCTTACTATTGCTGATGGATCTGGGGTGTTCCTTTAAAATGATTTTTCCAACATAAGTGACACTATCCAGGAACCTTTCTAGGTCCGTTAGACTTTTAAAATTCACCTTTCCTGCACACTAATTTATAGTAAAAGATGGAATATCAGATAAATAATTACAGAGAACAAACCTTTTGCAGCATTTGTTGTCAGGCTCTGCTTCAATCAATTTTGCATAAGCATGTGCAGCTACATTTGTGCCAATTCAATTTCACTCAAGATGTCTGTCTGCAGGCAGGACAGCACTTAAGCCTGTGGTCTACAGCAAGGATGCTATTATAAAAAGATCAATGACGGTTTTAAATGCTGTTTCACATATCTATCTTCCAAAATTTTTCAAGATTAGAAATATTTAATTTGGCTAATTCATGGCATTCTACAGAAGAAAGACTCATTCCTTCATTTTTAGGCTTTTTTTTTGACAGACTGCTGTGTGCAAAAGCAGCCTTCCTTCCTCACTGCAAAGCTTTAGGTGTCCTGAACTATTACTAATCACATTTTGATCATTTTTCTATAATGTCTTATAAACAATTCTGAATATGTTGAAAGATCTGCATCTAATACTGTTTCGGTAACAGCTATGGTTGTATCAGTCAGTAAAGCTACTCATCCCCACCAGGATGAATCTTCTTGGTCTGGTCTCAGATACTGAAAGTATGATCAAAAGTCTCCTTCCTCGACTTCCTTCCTTCCTTTCCTTCATTCCTTTTCTTTTTTCTTTTTTTGTTTTTCCAGGCCAACTTGCAGCAATGACCTAGTGAATGAGACTTGCCCCAGTGAGTGTTTTTCTTTTCTCAAGCCATTGTTCTGTTTGTGCCCTTGCAGCAAAATAACTGAAACTGTGACTCCCTTTCCATAATTCCATTCTCTTTCCATATTGCAGCTAATGTCTGCACATTATCATCTTTTACAAATATACACAAATAAAGTGCTATCAGCATCTATACCAATTCTTTAATTCAGAAATACCTCCATATTTTGGCCATGTTTTATTACTGTGCACTTGCCTCCTTTCCCTTTCACCTTCAGAGCAGGAATGGCTCATGTCTCCATGCTGCCAGTATATTTCCTGGTGAACCAGACACCTTCTATCATTTACATCAATCTCCCAAAGTAACAAAAGTAAAAGATTGTGACTCTGGATCCTCTTTTTGTTCATTAGTACTCCACTGAGAAGCCAGATACCCATCTGTAAGCAACTGCTCCTGAATAATTTGATGGACTAATCCACCAAAAACCTCTTCACAGACGTTCAAAGCTGTGCTGCTTTGATTCACAGAATAAAAATAAAGATGGCTATTTGCTATAATGCAATCATCATCTTCTGATCACTCTTACAGAATTCGAAACCTGGACCTATCAGTGCTAGTAAAAGATGTGGCTGTTAGTTGTTAAGTGGCCATTTCAGCTTCTTGGATCAACTTTCTGCAAGAAGGAGCATTTCTGCAACAAGCTGAAACGTTTTGTAGTTTTTCATTCAACTCTTTCATAAATTGAAATGGATTAAAGCAGCTTTTAAACTTTACACTGAAAAGGTGAAGGTTTATTTACTTGGGCAAGTAACTTCTCCTTACCAGCACAATACAGGCCTTGGGGATAGCCTATCCACAACAAAGTGAGGTGAAAGGGGCTTAGATGCTCATCCCAAAACAGGACAATGGAAGGCACTCAAGTGTAGCACCATAGCATGGAAAATGAAGTTATTAACAGTGTGCCAGGGGGAGGCATTTAGGCATTTTGTAATTGCCTACGAGGCTCACTCTTCATGTGCAAGAGATTCATCCTTCAGTATTTACCGTATCACAGCTTGGCAATACAGAAATTACTTGATGTCACTATAAATGATGCCACTATAAAATTATGAATGAGTGGAGTGTGTAAGATAATACAGGAAGATACTGGTCAAGAAGATTGGGAACTATCCTTATAAAACTCTCAAGATAAAAAGGCAGACAAACCCAGAACCTTTTCGTTTTTTTGGGTGTTTTTTTAAATTCTACAGTTACTTTACCTGAAAGAGAGAGCTCTGTTTTTCCGCCCCTGGTGCCTTGTCTATCCAGGAATCCAGTGGTTTCAGTGTACTGGTGTTCTGTATAACAACAGGAAACTTAGCTGCCAAGGTGGGTCTGCTGGACACGTGTAACTGCTGTTCTTGCTGCACTATCTGGAGTTTTTTCAGTAGCTCTTGAGGTGAAATCACCCCAGAATTGGTTGCTTGATTGCCAGAGAGAGGAAGTGTCTGTCTAGGAAGTTTGGACTGTTCTTTACCGGCGGGCTGAGACTCCACAGTCTGGCCTGGAAGGGAACCATTGAAGTACACCAAAGGTGGCTGGGTGAGGCTGTTTATCTGTGCTGCTGGCGCTCCAGCAGCAGCAGGAGTCCTGCTGAACACAGAAGCTGTTGAGCTGACAGGTCCTGTTGCACTGGAGTCCATTTTAGGGACTGATCCCGACTGGCCCTGTAATTTCTGTAACAAGCTCTGAGTGCCAGCAGTGTCCTGGACTACCTGAGATGTTGCAATGCTGTGAGAAGCCACAGGTTGGAAGAGTCCTGTGAAAGCCTCACCCACAGGGTGGATATTGCCATTTTCACAGAGTCGGTTCTCAGGAAACTCAGCAAGAGGACGTAGGTCTGTTCCACGCACCATAAGCTTCTGAATTGCTGGGCAAAGCTGTTTCTCTGCAGAGGGTGAATGTCTGCTAGGTTCTTCATAAGACAAGGATCGTACCACCCCCTGCCTCACAGGAAGATTCTCTTGGTGCTGTTTACTATGTGGTTCTGAGACATCTGGCTTTTCTTGTTTTCCAAACAGTGCTGTCAGAGACAAGTGTTGTGGTTCAGAATCTGTATTCTGTGAAGGGAGAAAGAAAAACAAACATAGTTCTCTGTTGCATGCTAAGCCCCATTACGTGCCTACAAAACTTAGCCTGCAATATTCAAGCAAGAGCTGGGAAAGCGATGCTTTGATCTTTTCTCACAATCTTAATAACTGTGACACAGGAAGGGCAAGGAAACAGTTGTCAAGCTTCTTCTGTGGTAAAAAACAGTCAATCTGAGAAATGGCAGCAGTTCCACTTCAAACACCATGAAAAACATCTTTTCCCTTTCAGCCACTACTGTAATATTGATAAGAGAGAAACCTTCTGCCCTTGTGTGAAGGTGCTCCTTGTACATCTCACTGTAATGACTAACTGGATTCAGTTGTTACGATTTTGCAAGGCCATGCAACTTGAAGATATATCAAAACACTTTTCTGTATTTAGAATAATTAAAATCACATAAAGAAAACAAATAAATTGTGGTCTAACAACTAACTGGACTAGCTGGGACCAAAGCAGCATCCCCAAATTGAAAGACCAGTATTTCTTTGTTACATCAGCACAGTATGCCTGTAATTTTAATGCTTCCATGTCATGTGGTATGAGGAGGAGTGTCTTTCGTGCAGTTTTGCATTAAAATAATTCCTTTCCAAAGTTCCACCTCAAATAATTGCACTGACCTTCTGGCCTAAATAAGCATTTCCTAAATGGCTACTGGGTTACAGCAGCACAAAGCAGAACACAAGCAAAACATTTTACCTTGCTTTGCTGAGATACTCGTTGATGCTGATTTTCACTAGGCTTCACTGGAATTGGTTTGATTAGGTTAGGGTTGTTATAGATAGCAGAGGAACTGGTCATTTGTTTTGGCTCTGAGCAGGTCTTACACTGCAACAGAGAAAAAAAGTATTTTTTGAGTAACTGAGACAGTATCTTTTCCCTTAATTCTCTAGCATCATAAAATCCAGAGTCAGGTATTTAAAACCAAAATTATCAGTTTCAGCACCATTTATAAGAAGTTACACTACTGAAAAGCTAGAAAGCAATTTTTTAAAAATACAAAGCATGTGCACAAATAAAGACTTGGCTCCAAGACTTGCTGTTTATGAGATCTCCCCTCCTGGTTTAAATCTCAGGCCTCTTCCTTGTCTTTTGGTTTTCCCACACTCAGCTCAAAGTCCAGCACCTTAGAAACTAAGCAACAAAGATGCTTTTTCTACCCCAGTAGGCAACTAGTCCTATAAGTTGAGGATCTAAAGGTAGTTTAGATCCACATGGAGGATTTAAGAGCAAATAAATAATGTTTTCAATGATTCTTGTTTTTAAAAAAACGGCCTTACAATTCCTAAACAACTCCTTTATGAAGACACACCCCAATATGAGAACTTGGGGGATATACATACACCATATGGGAAAAAAACAATTAAAATCATGCTTAGATCATGTTTAGATCAATCTGCATTAGTAGAATCAGTGTGTTTTCTTATCAAGCATGGCAGTACTAATGAACTATAGGGAGACAGGTCAAGCAGAGACTAAAACTGGTCAGGGCAAGAAAAGACTGATATATGAAGATAGAGAGGCATCATTTGATTTAGAAAAGGGTCACTGAGAATGCTGTGTGAAGGACATAGAGAAACAATAAATGGAGTAAGAAAAAGTCAGTCAGATGGTCTCACTCATATTGTACAAAAATAAGAGGATAGCTGATGAAACTAAAAAAGTAACAAGTATATAAGGAATGCTGTTTTCCTTGGAAAGGAAATAGTGAAACAGTTGAATTCACTAGTATAAGATATTGTTGATACCAAGAAATTGGAAAGGTTTTTAAAGAATTATTTAATAAAAATTTAACCTTATCTAACAAGAATATTCATAGTTAATTAACTAAGTTTGATGAGTCTAAGTTTTATGCCTGAGGAAAAAAAACACTTTGCAGATGGTTAGTATGGAATGATCAACTTTGATTTCTTGTTCCTTCCTGTAAAGAATCCAGTATTATGCATCAATTAATACTGCACTAGATGGATTGCTTTTCTCATGAATCAGAGCCATTGCTATGTGACTATGAAAGCACTAGTATATTTTCTAGAGTTTTATGATAAACTCTTTAGCGTTCAAAGTCCTTAAGTGAGAAAATAACTAGAGACATCCTCTCCCCCCCTAATATACAGAGGTGTCTGTAGCATCCATTTCTAAAACCTAGCACAATTGTAAAATGTGAAGGAAAGCAAGCACCAGATGGCTTGGTGGAACAGAGCTTCAGTTCTTGAGAAGCATTTGAGAAGTTCCTGGGTTTGAGAAGGCCTGGTCCCAAAGGCCACAGTACACAGCGCCTACTTCCCTTCAGCCTTTACTCCTAAGACCTGCCTTCAGGAACTGCAAGCCCCTGATACATGTGAGGAAGTCTGACACAATAAGAAGGACCTTAAGGGAACACACTGGGCGTACACAAGTCTATGGGATGCCCCTAAAGGAGCTGAAGGAGCTGGCTGTGGCTGTGTGATGACTCTCGGTTAGCAAGGTCATGCCAACTGGAGCTGTGCTCCTGAGGACTGGAAAACAGTATCTTCAGGATAGACCAGGAGGAGGATCCAAGG
>JAUBOD010000082.1:130344-145931 GCA_032353885.1 Nothura maculosa
CTAGGCATGTTCTGCCTTTGGTAAACCCATGCTGGCTGCTCCAAGTTGCCTTCTTGTCCTTCATGTGCTTGAAAATGACCTGCAGAATGATTTGCTCCATACTCTTCCCACTAGAGTGGCTTGGCAGTGACATTAGGGCCACCTCTCACCTTCAGGTGCATCCCAGCTGGTCTTGAGGACCTGTGGACTTGGTCCCATGGGCTTAAGGGCTCCCTGAGAAGGGCTTCCTCTAATGTGACTTCCACTTCGCTCCCACAGACTGTCACTGGGCTCAGAGATCTGGAGACAACATTTTCCAGTAAAAAAATAGACAAAACAGGCACGGAGCACTCAAGCTTGTCCCCAGCCTTTGTTCCTGTGCCTTAATGAGCTGAGGGTCAGTGCTGAGCTGAGCTTTTATTTTTTCTTACCTTTTTTGTTGCCAATATGCTTTCAGGAGCCCTTGTTGTTGCCCTTCACCTCCCTCACTATTTCCAACTGCAGTTGAGCTTAAGCCTGTCTGATACCATCACTGCAATCCTGGGCAATGCTGTATATTCCTTCTGGGTGCTCCGTTCCCGCATACTTCCCTTGGCCAACGTGACTTCAGCTCCCTTGAAGTCCAGGTCTGTGATTAATGTTGGTCTTGCTTCTTTCAGGATTTTAAATTCCAGATTGTCACGGTGGCTGCAGCCTAACCCATTCACATCACCAACCCATTCATTCCTTCTCAGGAGTAACAGGTTGAGTGTCTCCCTTAGGCAGCTCATCACTCATTTGCATGAAGAAATTGTCATCAATATCTTAGTATGATTATTTACGAGGATTTCAATTTTTGAAATGTCTCATGTTCAGACTAAAGAAGTTTGAATAAGTTTCCAAAACTACCCGGCTAATTAGCCAAACCAAACAGTTTAAAGTTCTCCCACTCTTTATATTAATAGGAACCACAATATTCCCATGCTGCCTGTGAGGGGAAAAATCAATATCAGCAAACGTACATTCATATTGATTTATCTTCCCTTTGGTTTTCTAATTTAGTAAAGACTACTAATGCAACATTACATAAAGATTCTCGGGAGAGTAAAAAGGCTAATAAGATCAGGTACCACTGTTTGTTCTGTGTGGAAGTGAACTGACTTGACTGCACATACTCAGCTATTGAGTTAGCCCATCCAGAAAGGCTAATGCTGACTTTGGGGCCCTGCATCAGGAGGCCTGTTCAAGGGAGGAGCAGCAAAAGGAGCCATCAAGCTGACTTTTGGGAAGGTGGCCTTGGCTTGCCATCAGAATGAGGGCATTGGAGAGCAGAGGTCCACAGAACCAACTGCTGAGAGTTGTTTTTTAGCTCACATAGTTGTTTTTCCTCACATAGAAACGTGCACGTATCTAAATGTCCTGTTATACACAACTATACAGAGCAGTTAGTAAAGTTCTTTGGACTAGATTAAAAAAAAAAAAGCTTCTCTGGTCATGTGCAAGTTGTTAGGCAAATATTCGGAGGTTTTAATATTGTTTCATGTGTTGTAGGTGGAGGAGGAATGCATTATGAAAATGCCTGATCAGTTTGCTTTGCTTGCTCATTCCAAACAAAGCCAAGAGAAAACACGTTTTTGTGATTGGGAAATCAGGGCTTGACTGGTTCAAAACACTAGAAGGTTGTGTTTTGGGGGAAAGTAAGCCAGTTATAAACACACATTGACTGTAAGCTTAGGAATAAAAACAGGATATGATCTAGTGCAAATTCTTACATGTATGAAAGGATGTGAAGCTTCAGAAAGTAACTCTGGTTTTCTGAGCAGGGTACTCTAAATGGAGCCATATCAATCTACTAACACTGGGTCTTAGCACTGAGTATTAGATGTCAGAATTTTCCACCTTGTAACTGAGACATGGACACCTTGCTATGCTAAAAATACCAAAGTATAGCAAGTTATAAAAGGGGGAAAAAAGAACATTCTCAGTATTCTTACTATGCACAGTCTATATTTTCTGATTGGAAGTATTCCATTAAGTTTCTTTTATTTTTTAATGATACTCTGTTCATGAGGGCACTGTCATAACATAGGACACTTGTTTATCCTATCAAAGAAGCAAGAAAACAGCAGATTACTGAAAATAAGGCAGAATAATTAGGTTATTGAAGGCCACCTTATGGAGGTATTTAATGTGCTGGAGGAGCTCCTGACATTCTCCAGTTGATAGTTTACATTTTCAGAATGATTTAAAAGATAGAAGTCTATCTCCCAAAACCAGAAATCCATTTTTTTCCAACTTGTAATGACTTTGTTCATCAAGATGCCTTTGAGAAGTGAGAAACATACTCTACTGCATACAGATATGCAGGAACAGTCTTTGTCCCATTAAAGTTGATGGAAAATTAGTTGCTTCCATTAGTCACTGTCATTGGAGCATCAGCAAGACCTTTCTAATAAAGAACTATCCCATTTTGACTTGGAAGTAGGAAATGGTTGGGTGGCTATCTCCAAAAGACTATTACATAGTTAAAATAACTGAGTTCAGCCTGATCTTGCCTAGTCATCCATCAGCAAAGACTGTAACTCCTGTCTGGAGCTACAGTAATGCTAATGTGCTTCAGGATAGAGTTCTCTTTCCTAGGGACAGTGATTTTATTGTAAAAAATGATCTTTTTTGTCAGTTCTTTGGGTGCAAAGGCAGAGAAGTTCAATCAGTATCACCAAAGTTAGGTGTTCCAGTGGACTTCACACAAGATAGTGCTTGGATATAATTTAAATATTACAAGGCATAAATAACTCCATGGAAACAGAACTATAAGGTTACCTAGCCGAGCTCAATTCTTCTTTCTTTCCTCTAACCTTCTGGATCTAACGTTCTTGTTATATAACCCCTGACAAACACAGACTTGCAACCATTCGCAAACTTAACTACACACGTTGTTATTAATGCATGGTTTATTAAAATAGCTGCAACATTTCCATTCCTACGACCTATTTTGCCACTTGAAAAACCAACACAACTCTTGACAAGCCCAGGTTGGCGTCCTCTATGGTGGCAGCCCTGGAAAGAAAGCCAGGACTCCATGTGCTCAAGGCCCGGAGCAAAGCAGTGTTAAGCATCTAGGAATGGGCTTCTCGTTTAGCTTCTGCTTCAGATTTCTAAATTTGCTATTGATGACTGAAAGGAATGTCTTATATGGAAGTGCTGCCCCATAGCCACACTAATAACAGATGTTACTATGTATGCTAGGTAAAACACGCTTATTTTTAAATGGAAATTAATTTACAGGGAGCCGTTTGTAACACTAGTTAGTGCGTGCATAAAGTACCCGTGTAGATGTTTACTCCTTTCATTACCAATTTCAGATCAATTTACAAATATTACTTCAGTGAGATGCAAAAATATTCTACGCTTTTAAAGTAAAAATAGGCACAAAAAAAGCCGCATTTGGTCAATATGAATGGAGAGCAAGATACCGTAGAGGAACTGGGTCAGAGATTAAATAATTTACCCCGTTCTCCTGTTAACCTTTGAAACTGCAGCTTTTCATTCTAAAAGGATCTTTAGGAAAAATTTAGTAGTTCAGGCTTCATCATTTCAGGCTGCTGCATCATCGGCTGAAGTCACTGGAAGACTTTTCTTTGACTTCTCCAAGTTTTGAGTTAGGCCCCTGGTCGCTGCCTGCACACTGATAGTATCTGACTTACTGATAGCATCTGTGGCAGTGTATCCACATGGTCCTGTGTAGATAATACGCTGTATTTCCTGTGGAGGTGCCTAGTCAATGAATCAATAAGCATTTTAAGATATTTGTTTCCATCATTTTGGCTGTTCAGTGCAAACCCATGAACACCTGCGACTTCTTGTTGTCTGGAAAAGCACTTTTCAGCACAGAGCACTGTGCAAATATTTCTTGGTAGCTCCAAACAGAAGACACTTCTGGTGCCCTTTCTTTAAATAAAGGGTCTTCTGAGCACGAATTATATGATACTGTCAAGCAAAATATGTTTGAGAAAAACCCTGAATGTGTTTTGGACAGAATACTGCATCTTTTAGAGACATTTTTTAAAAATGAACACTTACACTGTTGGCATTTTGCTTGTCACGCTGAGTACAAGCATCAAGCAATCAACAGAGCCCTGGCACAGGCTGCCCAGAGAGGTTGTGGAGTCTCCTTCTCTGGAGGTCTTTAAACCCTGAGCCATGTGCTCTAGGTGACCCTGCGTGTGCAGGGGGTTGGATTAGATGACCTCTGAGGTCCCTTCCAACCTTAAGCATTCCTTGATTCTATGTTAATTTTTGTTTGTAACCACTTCCACCTTTCAGCTCTTGTGCACTGGTCAGAACAGTTTCGTTTCACGTGGCTTGGTAAAGGTGCATAACCTGCTTACAGCCATAGATTTAAACATATTAATGAAGTATCTCTCAAGAGACCAAATGCCTCTGGGCAGTTTTCTGCTGGTCATACAAGGTAAAGAACCTTTAAAATTATATTTTGAGTTCTCAGGAAGTTGTTATTCTCTGCCAAATATCCGCAGTGTTGCCAATGCCTAATCAGTTTCCCTTATTGCAGCATTAGTGTGTTATTAACTAGAGTCTCTGAGGTCAGATTTTTCCCAAACTATCCTCAGGTGTCCTGAGGGGTTCTTAGGACACATGTTACGTTCCTGAAAAATCCATTTTCAGATCCTTTTTTTTCTAATCTAAGAAAGGGACACCCATCTGCATGTAGGAACACCCTGTTGTATCATTTAGCCCCAAACCATGGTCATATTAGCAAGTGGCTGCAGAACAGATGAGTGGAAGCTCCGTCTCGGAGGAAGGGAGGTGATGCGATGGATGGGAGAAGCAGCATGAAGGAACCGCGTGCTCCTTGAGTGCCCCTATGGAGAAAGCGCCCTGAAGATTATGAGTGTCCTGATCTCCTTCCATTACTTCCAAAGGTACATAAAACTTCTACTGCAAAGCAAAGCTTGACCAGCTGAGGTGAGCAAGGAGACTGCGTGTCCTCGTGGGGCGTTGAGGCTTAGCCAGAGGAAGGCACGTGCAGGCCATGAGCTGCCCTCCTACCTGCAGCTCTGCCTCCTGGGGCTTCCTACATGCAGCCTCCTGGGGCTCCCTCACCCTTTGCAAGGTGGCCAGAATCCTTGGAGAGAGGCCACGACACTTTGAAGAGAGACAGGGCTTCATTCAGCTCATGATGTTACGAGGGGCTGAAGATCTTAGTGATGCATCTAGACAGAGAACGCGAAGTTAATGGGGAGACAGCAAGTGTTTCACGTTTTAATATCTGCATCTTTCAATAATAAATCAACCTGTGCTTATAATCTGCTCCCCCCCACTCCAGCTGGGAACGTACCAGCTTCCAGAGAGCCTCACAGATGGAGGGGAAAGGCTTGGGGAGACGTCAGCACAAACATCCTTATTAGCTCTATGTGGTGCCTAGGAAGTAATGGGTGAAGCACCTGGCAGCTCAGCTAAGTGAGATATGCCTTGAAAATAAATCTCTAAGGAGAAAAAACGACCTTCATTCTTTATGATACTTCAAATGTGATCTGAATCTAGAAATCTAAGAAAGAATAAAACAAAAAAAAACAACTAGGAAGAATGTCATGTAGAAGATGCAGTGCATTAGAAGATATACCTTAAAGAGTGCCAAGTACTGGAGAAGCACAAAATAAATAAAATATATTGCACATTCCTTAGTTTTTTTTTTTTTTTGCTGAGGGAAGCTGGTACTCTCTGTTATTCAAATGGAGTGCATTTTAAGAACACTCTGGCCTATCCTTTGGAATTCCGCAGTTCCCGGGCACTCAGTAAGTTACCGAGTAAGACCAAGTCTCTCAGTAATACCCAAGGCCCTGAGTGGCTCAGAGGCTGCTGACCTTGCTCTGCCTTACACAGGCCATTGCCAGCAGCATGGTGAAGATAAGCACGCTCCCATCCTCATCACTGCACCCATATGGGAGCACATGGTGCAGGAGCACATGGTGCAGGAGCACAGGACACAGACTCTTGTTTGCTCAGGTCCAGTTCTGCCAGATGGGCTGAGCATGCTGGGCCAAATACCGACTTTCTCCTTGGTCTGCACAGAGCTGCGTTTGCCTCTGGCATTAGTTGTAAGCTTTCTAAACACCTAAAACATCCTTTCTCATTTCTTTTCTTTTTTAACCCTACACAAAGGATAGGGCCGCTGGTGTTGCAAAATTACGGAGTCAGAGCCTGTTGCAATCAAAAGATGATTAGTTTCTTGTGTTTGTGCGTGTTCTGATGTGAATTAAACCAATCCATTATGTCTGTTTTGTGTTCCTAGGGATGCACTATTTTTATGCAGGACTTGCAAAAGCAGACACAGTTCACCGATGTTTATTAGTGACCTTGTCTCGTCCTCTGAATTATGGGCAGTCTGCTTTGAACATGGGGAAATGCTACTAACAATCATGATGTGGATGTTCGCTCCTTTTGTAGCTGTTTAACCTCTCAAGGCCCTGCTGCAGTTCTAGATGTGAAAAAAAGAGGAACAGAATTATGGGTGTTTAAGGCTGAAATATTTATAGAAGCAGTTTTTTATTTAAAAATAGTGTTTGTGCCTGAGAAGATCAGATGTACCACTTCAGCATGAAAAACAAAACCAGATTTTAGTTGATATTATTAATAGAAATTGCATGTAATTTGATAATGTAATTTAGTTGAAAATATTTTTTCTAGTCTATGTTTTGGAGTGCTTTTATGTTACTAAAAGCTATAAGGAATAAAAAGAAATATGTATTTTTTGTGTTCTAGAGGGCGCAGAGACAAATTATTTTTGTTTTAAAGAAAAAAATATTTGGGATATCAGAGTGCATGCCTTAGACTTCAGATATTTAAAATGAAAGGAGACATAGGATGTTAGAAAAGGCATTCTGTTTACAATGGGAGGGTGGGATTCATATCTACCACCAACAAAGTGCTGCAAGTTAAAAGAAAGGCACACGCTAGAAAGAGATCAAAATTTAAAGCTGAATTATTGAGGGGCAAATTTTCCCCATTTGCCTATAAGAGATGCTTATGCGGACTTTCAAAATCCACCTTTATTGTTCAAAATGAAAAAGAGGCGATTGCCAAATCCTCCTGTCACTGCTGCCTGCAGTCCCTGTTGAGGCAGGCGAGTGTTTCACCTGGATGGCTCTAAAGCACCAGCATGTGGCCCGTGCACCTTGTGATGGTGGCAGTCACTCGTACTCTAGGATTGAGAGGGAGTCCAAATCTGGCTTGCTCTCCATGAGGATTGGCTTTTACTGGAAGAGCTAGTGAGGGAAAACTGAGACATGGTGCCTCTTGCTAAACCCCTGTAGCATAAGGTGCTGCCGAGTTTTAATACTGTAAGTGCTCCCTGACTTACATTCCCCAATAGGATTGAAGGAGTCAAGGTATCCTGTGTTTCTCTTCTAAGGCTCGGGCTGTGGAAAGAACATCTTTGCAAAGAGCCTAATATGCTGTGGTATTTTTCAGTCCTCTGAAAGCAATTTGTGCTCGTTGTTTTTAAAATGGTAAATTGCGATGGGAGTAAAGGAGATGAGTGTTGTGAGTAGTAACTCACACTTCTTGTCTTTCAAAGAGTGTCTTAGAGCACATCTAGGGGAGAAAAAGTGCTCTCAGAGCAAGATGCAGAGCCTCAAATCAAAAATATGAATTTCAATATACCTTGAAGAGAGATTTTACTCTACTTTCTTCAATAGGTGAAAATACTCATGGTACTATGATGAATCCATTAAATACAACTTCGTGGCAAAAAAAAAAAAGTCTATTTAAAACTTCAGGTCTTAAATAGAGCAACCTATAGACACTAAAGTGTAGACGCCAATAGAACACGACGAGCTGAAGGAAGAGACGTTGCTGCTCCCGTTTCCCAGCCCATGGGGACACACGTCCCTGGCATGGCGGCGCTCTCCCCGCTGCGAGCAGGCAGCCTAGGCCCAAGAAGGCAGCACGCAACCGTTGCTGTGAGCAGGGGCACCTGGCACCGCCCGTCTCCAGCAGCTCGGGAATGGGGCCTGTACTCCCTGCTCCGGGCTGACAGGAAACAAGAGATTAATGGAAAGTACAAGCGCGTTACCTCTCAGCCCTTCCTCCTGGCTCCCCGCGGCCTGCTGCTCGTTTCACCTTTGAACAACCTCCTATGTCTCGTTTCATTGGTGTGTCAAGGAAGGAGATAATACTTCTTGCACACAAGATCATTAAATATATAAAAAGAAACAAAGAAGATAATAGAAGCCACTGTAGAACTTCTGTTTTTAATTAAGAAGCTTTCAAAAAAGCTTTCCTTTTTTGAATTACGGAGTTAAATGAATACTCTTCCATGAGGGTCCATGTAACATTTATTCTCAGAGTTAATTTAGGGACAGAGAGAGGAGCGTTACCCTATCACAACACTGCTAGGCAGCCACCTACTCATTTTTTATTTCCTAATGCCTTGTAGAGCCCTGGCTTCATTGGAAAATGCATTTGAGCTCAGCCTGAGGGTGGTCTTGTTAAAAGCAAACTTTCTGAGGTCCATGCCATTCAGTGTGGTTGGATCTGGATGTAAAGAACAGGATCTTACTTATAGTTAGTCTTCATAGACGCTGCAGACATTAATTAGTCCATGCCTTGTAATGCTCTGAAGAGTTAAAAAATGTCCCGTCGGCATTATAATGTGGTTCTCAACTCTGCAGTCTATCTTTTAATTGCTCTGCTTGCTGTAGCACCCGGAACTGAACTCCTGCAAAATAAGCAAAATCAGTCATAGTTATTAATCAGATCAGACTTCAAGTAGAATTTGGGGTGGCACCAAATGTGCTAAAGACTGTGCAAAAGTTGCATTCTTCATCTGGAATAAGGACTGAGGCCCAATCCCTATTTGCTTTGGCTTTCACTGTGTGCCAAATAGGCTGCCTTCCACATGTAGCACACGTCTGATGGCTGGACAATTTACGGTCATTATGGACCCCCTGAACCTTTTATTTCAGTGAAGTTTCCAGGAGCGATCTAATTTCCTGTTCTCATATTTATATTCTGACCAAATTCTTACGATAGCTAAATAATTTCATATGGCATTTGTCACTTCCAGTCTTGAAGTGCTGTTATGGTGTTAACTCCAAAGGAAGCTTCAACTCAAATGTCAGTTCTATCTTTGTGACTAGTAAGATGTTTCTTAACAGTTTTTGTGTGCTCTGATTTTCTTTTTTGGACGCTAGGCACCCGGTGAGATCATTAGTTCCAGTACTGATGCTCTTGTAGACGATGGGAGCTTCATCTCAAGGTCTGAGCAGGGAAGAGCGCGGGGAGTGACGGGTGCGTTCTGGTTAGTGCCAGAACATCCGCGCGGGCTGATTGCTCCTTTGTGTCACTCCTAGGGCAAGAGCGTGATTCATCACTTCCATTTTGCTGAGTCCTGAAGTGCAGATGCGTCTTTATGGGTTAGATTTTGCTTCCATTGAAGAGTAAATGGCATCCTGATCTCATTTATAATAATGCAAGTTGGGAGTAGTTCTGTAAAACTGATTGACCTACATCGGTGTAATTCTTGTGTGAGGTCTTGTCAGATACAACAACTTCATGGAAATGGGTTTGCTCTTAACAAACAAATACATATGTATGTGTGTGCTCAGTTCCCTTGAAAAGCAATGGATTTTCTGCACTGGGGAGCAGGCGTGGACTCTGTCATTCTCCACTTAATATTTTAAGAATAGATTCACTTGACGTGTTTAATCCATGTGCTCTTTCCATTTGAAAGTTCAGGTGTGCAGCAGCTTTCGGTGAATGATTTTGACCAAGAGCACCCCTCCATTTTGGCAATATTGCCATCTGCCATTCTTTGCTGGTGTGCTCAATCCGCTGTCTTTGTAATGCTGCTGATGACTACATTGTTTTGATACATTAGGCCAGTTAAGCTGCAGAAATCTAGCTTAAAAATAGCCCTATGATTTTAAAATGATTTTTAAAAACTGGAGGAGCGCAGAAGAAAACATTGTTTGTACATGGTTATAGATCTATTTCTGCAGAGCTATTTCTGGTAAACTGAAGCTATCTGACATACTAGTGCAGCATAAAAAAAAGGATGATTGATGTTTGTGTAAATGAAGAATCGTTTGTGGCTGTGATTAGGATGATCACATTGATATATCCTTGGGTCACTGGGCCATGCAGTGTGTTCTTATAAGGTGTAGTATTTTTTTCTATCAGCTGATTTTATTTAAGAACAGAATTTCTCCCCTAGCTTCTTCTTTCTTAAATTAACTGACGCCTTTCACTTGTAGCTCCAAGTAAAGGCTGCAAAGCAGCTCTGCAGCAGCGTACAGCTAAATACAGATGTTCCAAACGGGCCGTCTGTCAGCAACTGGTCCCTTGGGCACCAGTCTGTGCTTATTCACATTAGAGCGCTGGCCACGTGGCTTATTACATCAGGTTTTCTTCTTGCATCCCGTGTCCTGTGGGTTTGTTCTGCTCTGTTCTGCACGAGCTGCCCTGTTGGGCCTGTGCTGGGGGGTGCTCCTTCCTCGGGCTGCAGTGCAAACCAGTGCAAACCCTGTTGTTCAGGGCAGCAAAGGCCGTAAGCCCTGCACACTGCCCTGGGGAGAAACAGAGCCAGAGGGACCAAGTAGTCCCATGCTGTTCATCATTCATCACCTACGTTCACGAGCTCTGCCAGCCTGGCACTCGCAGGCCCCACTTTTCCTTTTGGACCAACAGGCAGCAGTGACCTCTAGAAGGTTCATGTGTCCATGTCTCCATCTTCCTGCCTTCCTCCTGTATTTCTATGGGAGATGGCCGCAGATCATTCCATAACTGCAGAAGGCAGAGGCTCCTCTGAGGCTGAAAAGGGGGAAAAAGAATTTGTTTCTGTCCAGTGCAGTAAGAGAAGGATGAAGCCGTGTGTGTTGTGATGACAAGGGTGGAACTGGCTAAGATTTTGAGCCTCTTGTTCTTTTGATGCAAAAGAAGGACCCTCCAGACTAAAGGAAAATGGTGGGAGTGAATGAACAATTTTCTGTTTCACTTGGTCGTGTTTTAGAACCAGAGCCTATCAGCAGACATTTTATACTGGCTGCAGTAAACACCAGCATTTAGGAAGTCTTAGAAAATATGGAGCTCTTACCTGTGTAGTATTAAAACATGAAGAGGCCTTGTTGGAAGGGGCCTCAGGAGGTACCTTCTGCACCCTCCCAAATCAGGGAGCAGGTTCTAGTGCTTGGGCCAGTTCAGGTGGGAAGCCTCCAAGGACAGAGGTTTCACAGCCTCTCGGAGCAACCTGGCCTAGTGACCGACTGTTCTCTGGGTGAGAAGTGTTTCCTGTACATCAAGTTGGAGCATCCTGGGTTTCAGTCTATTGCTATTTGTGCCTACTGGGTGCCTGTTTTAAGAGCCTGGCTCTGAAGTCTAGAAGTAGAAACACAGGAATTGGATAGGGACTCTTCAGAGATGTGGTTGTATAAGAGCCAGGTCTGGAATATTCATCCTGATTCTACTGGTCCAGTCTCCTCCTGATTCAGAAGACTTCAAAATGTCTTGTAAAAAACCATGGCTAAATGAGATAAAAAGGACATTAGGAAAGGAGGCAATTAGAGAACAAAGTAGAAAACATGACATCTTCAGTCTTATTTTCTTGTGTAGCATTGTATCAGGCATTTATTCTCTTTTTTCCCCAATTGTATGATTACTACAATAAACGGTATTGTATTTTATCCATTTATTGGTTTAATGCCCACAAATCTTCATCAGTATCACGATCTGATTTTTTTACAAAAATGTAAAATGTGAATCCTGCTTATTCTGATTTAAGACAACAGTGCAGAAAGGTGAGGGCAGCTGGATGGGAAGGAAGGATAAAGACACAGAATGAGATTGTACAACTCTATATGCTTGCTGTACATATAGTTGGCATTATACATACATTCCAATGTCTTTTAGTGTCTATTAAAATTGACTAGTTTTTCTTCACATAGTGTAAAAGGAGAAATTAAATAACAGCTAAAATAAACCATGATGCTACGAAAAAGGGTAAGTTATGAATAATAGCTCAACTAGCCTTAGCCCTGGCCCTTTTGTTACCAGTGTTATTTTGCAGAACGGTTCAGTCTTGATAGCTGATGAGGAGTTAAAGAGTTGTTTTGTTTTGTTTTGTTTTGTTTTGTATAAAGCTCCGTAGCTCCATTAAATTCCAGCAAAGAGTTTCCTTCCTTTAACTTTCTCTGGTTTACCCTAAATTGAAGAACATGTTAAACCTAATCTGGAAGGCCTATTTTTTGTGATGTGTTTCTTTTAGATAAAACTGCCAATTTTATGCATATGCGGAGCTTACCCTGGCCTTTTGTGGTCTCATGCATGTCTTGAGAGGCAACGTCTACAAACTAGTGGACACATCCAATGGCATTACGAAATAAAACTGTACTCCTAACTATTTATGCCAAGGAAATATAAATATTTCCTCCAGAACACGTGGGGGATTAGTGAGTAGAGATTTTCGAGCAGCGTTGTTTTTTGTTTCCCTTTGCTTGTTCTAGCAAAGATGGGAAGAAGTGAAAGGGGTGATATAAATAAACCGCTCTGATTGCGTGCTGGAGGGGTAGGTTAAATAAGAGCCTAACATTCTTCCCGCTTGCTAAAGCTACAGATTTTTTTCAAGAAACAGCAGGCATAGCAAATATCTTTTATGCTGTGTTGATTCAAAACCCCTCTAACTTCAGCATCACCCCTGTGAATTAATGCTGCCAGTTCAATAGGTTGCAGCTGGTCCTGCCACCTATTTTACTGCCCCTGTTGCATTAACATTCCAGGGCAGTTAAGGAAGCATCAAAGGAGCTTCTGTTCAGAGAGCACCCGTTACATAGTGCTGCAAGGGTCTGGAATATCCTGCAAGGGTCTGGAATATCCTGGAAAGCCATGGGATTACATACAGTGATAGTCACCCAGCCACTTCCAAATTAAAAGCCATTTGAGTAACTGTTGTGTGCTAGCCCAAATGCATGCGGTTGGGGAGGATTTAATTGATACAGTATTTAAGAACCTTTCCAGGATGCCTTTAATATCTCTCCAGCAAAATAACACTTTGTTTCGCACTTCAGAACTTCTGTAGCACGTTAATAAAGTCCCAGTAAATGAGCTTTCGGATGTCCTGGGAGAACGATTAGTCAAGATGGAAGCATAATGAAATATACAGTTTTAAAGCTGATGATTTAACCAATCCAATTAGGGACTGTGTAACATTCACTTGTGGTGTTTTGATGATGATTTTTATGGAAATAAAGAAAGAGCTATTTGGGGCAATTAGTTGGAACTAATTTTGTTTTACAGGAGGGCTCGCAAAGAATAGCTTTAGATTGCCTGAGCGCGAGGTTTAGGTAGTGCAGAGATGTTAGGCTGGATTAACTGTAGTCCTTAGCCATCCATATCTAGAATTTGGAGTTGAAATCCAACATTACTTCATATGGAAGATGTCTTTTAAGTTAAAGCCATTTGAATTCATTGGAAGACCATTAGTCAGCTAAAAGCAATTAGCAGGATGCCAAAGGATGCATCCTTTTGGCAGGATGCAGTGGGAGAACTGCAAGTTGTGGAGCATATAAAGCTGCCTAGGTTGAAAGTGCTGCAGTTGAAACAGAGGCTGTGGTATGAGTGAGTTGTGATTTTCTCCACTTTGGGGAAAAAAATGAAAAAAAAGTTTCAATTATGACCTGACCTGGTTCACTCACTAAGCAGATTTTTCTTCTAGCATGAAAATACACCTTGGGCAAAGTGAAATCCTTGATGTTGGCTGTAGGGTCAATATCACAGTAACCGACTATATTAATGAGTTAATCTAATTATCTTCTGTGCAGCTAATACATAAGACCATGTATTTTGGGCCATTTTAGCTCATTACCAATTAGTGATTATTGTAGATTGTGCACAATCGACAGCCTTCCTGAGTGTTGGCTTTCCTGAATTTCCCTCAGTAATTTTGTGACGGTGACAAAGCAGCTGTAGAAGTTTTGAAACTCGTTGTGAAATGCGAAAGGAGAAGGAGGGAACTGTGTTATGTCTCCCTTCCCTTCCGTTTCCTTTGTGCTTTTCTTTTCTGAGCGCAGTTTATGACTTGCATATTTGGAATTGCTTGTCCTGACTAAATATATTTTTCCGTATTGCTTTCCTACTTCGACTTTGTGTAATTTTCATTGTTTAATAATTAGATCCACTGAGGTTTCATAACGCCAACATTCTTTAATCCTTCAAGTCACTGTAAAGTATTCCTCAACAGCTTGTGCAAATTTAGTCTTTGTAGAGGCCATCCCGTAAAAGAAAGTCCTTCCTCATGCTTACCATAAATATCCATTTATTTGTGGTGCTTAGTTACAAATAAGATACAGACTGCATATTCCTGAGTATTCTGTAGAACTATGTTAGAAGTTCAGAATGGTAATAACTTTTCCTTCCCTTTCTTTCCTTTGCCTTCCCATGCCTTCTCTTGCCTTCCCCTTCCCTCTTCCCTATCTCTTCTTCCAACTGTCCTTCTCTCCTCGTCTTCCCACTTTCCCTCCCTTAGTGGGAACCATCTATACACAGTAGTTTGTATGGTACTGTTTCTTCACCAGATGTAGGCTCATTGGATAAAAGCTCATTTTTTCATTGGAAATTTCCTTGTAGATATTATTAGATCATTTCTTTAGTCTGAGTAGTGAGGGGAGACTATTGTTAGTGGTGAATATTTTGCTTCATTTTCCCCATGTTTCTTTATTTCCAGTAGATATTAATGTACTGCCGTGTTTAAATGCCCTTGTATCAGGGCATTCCTCTAGAGTGACCACATTATCTTTTCTCTAAACCAGAAAGAGTTCAGTGTTTTTTCACTAAGTTCAGGTCTTTACATTTTCATGGCACAGGCACCAATGGACCCTTCTCACTGTTGAGGAACAGAGATGAGGAAGTGAGACTCCTTCTATATTGAAATTCTGAGAAGATTTTAGACTTTCCCCAGGACACGAGCGAGTGCCGTTGGCAGGGGCTGCATGGAAGATGGCACCCAGATTCTTGCTTGCAGGGTCTTGAGGATGGGCACTAGTTCTCCTCAAGCCTGATAAGTGCATTTGCCTTTTGCTTTTGTTAGCATAAGTGTCTCTTGTGCTGTTTCAATCTGTTTAAGCGCTTTTTTTCCTACTACGCTTGAAAGTTATGCATGAACTCCTACAATGCTACATACTTACCGTATGTGAGCAACTGGCCACCTATTTACATTTCTACAGTTGCAAATAAAATAAATCACCACTGTCACCACTCATTGAAATGATCTGTAAAGGTTATGGCTGAAACCTAACATGAGCTAGAGAAATTTAAATAAAATCACATTTTCCGATATTGAGCTTATCTTCCAAAACATTTTGTATTCCACAAAATCAAAACTTACTTTATGGCTCCACAACCTCCCTGGGCAGCCTGTTCCAGGGCTCTGTCACCCTCACTGTCAAGAATTTTTTCCTTAAGTTCCTGTGGAACTTTTGGTGCTTCTGTTTGTGGCCGTTTCCTCTAGTCCTATTGCTGTCCGCCACTGAAAAGAGGCCAACCCCATCCTCCTCACTGCCTCCCTTGAGGTATTTATAGACACGGATCAGGTCTCCCCTCAGCCTTCTCTTCTCCAG
>JAUBOD010000082.1:186091-200253 GCA_032353885.1 Nothura maculosa
TTACAGCGGTGTGACGAGGAGACGCGGGATGTGTGCCTGCTTCCCAGTGGCTGTGCCAGCCGGGATTCGTGCGCCCGCGTGCCCATGGAAAGGGGCCTTTCCCTCGGTGAGGAAGGGCTGCTTTGCTGCTGGGGGACCACAGCAGTGTCCTGCCGAGGGGGCGATCCCTCCCTGCACAAAATGAGGAAATTCTAGAAATGTTTTTGGCTGTTGCAGCAGGCTGACCTGCTAGATGTGAGTGTGGCGAGATACAGACTGTATTTCCACATACTGGCATAACAAGCCTTTGGAAAGCTTTGCAGAGGAAACTGAAGGACTGAAGAAGGGAAAGGAGGGGTTTTGTGCGTAAGGAAGAGTATCGAAGTCAAGCGCTTGGGTCTCCTCTGTGGCTGCTGCAGTCCTGCCAGGTGGCAGCGCAGATTCCTGAGCGGATACAGCAAGGCCACGTGTGAACATTCGGGGTGAGGTGCTGGGCACACTGCACTGGAGACCAAGCTGAGAAGCTCCAGTCGGCCTCTTAGCTTAGGCCTCAAGACTGGTGCAGCCTCGGACTGCTCGGGATGGGGAGGAAGGTTGAGAGTGTGGGAAGTGAGGAATAAGGAACAATATCTGAAGGAGAGGAACTGAGGAGGGTGGAAAGGGATTGGAGGGGAGATGAAAAATTTGTTCCAAAAAAATCAGAGCTTGCATCAGAAACATTGAGAAGTGCTGACCTCTGTGACTGTAAGGAGGCTGGATGTGATAAAATCCAGGCTCAGCTCCTCAGGTGGTCAGACTCAGGCTTGTTATTCAGCAGTTCTCGGGATCCCTTCCTCAGGCAAGGAGGCCGATTTGATGCTCTGCATCTCTGGCAGTAGCGAGACACGGTGGGGGGAATAAGGACCACGTCTGAGATGGAGACATTGGAGCCTGTGTGCTGGTTCTGCTGTTGGCACGCTAGTGGCCTGGGCTAAATTGGTGGCTCCAGTTCCCAGCTGTAAAACAGGTTCGTGCTTCTATGGTGAAAGCAATTAGCCTTGCATCACCCAGCCCCTTATGAGGGTAGAATGGGGACAGATTCCTCATCTGTTGTGCACTGCAGGATGCAGAATTTCTGCAGAGAAGTGTCTAAGGGCATCATCACAATACGCTCGCATGCCTTGAATTCTTTTAGGAAGCCTCGTAACTTTTGAATGCTTGAGTTTGCAGCCTTCATAAGGGGCTCTTCACCCAGCACTGTAGTTTCATACACCTTGGGAAAGCGAGGCTGGTAAAGCAGAGGGGCACCCCAGGCTGTGTTACTAGCAAGGCTGGAATGGTTGGATTCCCTGCATGGAGGGAAATGTCCCGGTGTCAGCAGCAGAAAGAAGTTGTTCTCTGTGTGGACCAGGTGACGAGAGGACTGGGAAGGCTTGGCAGAGAGATTCCCACATGTCTGCTCCCAGCAGAGCAATGCCAGGGGTCATTCCAGGCTCTAGAAGGGAATGCCCTCCAAGGACTCCCCTGCCTCTACGAATAAGGACGATTTCAGCCAGCGATGCCTCCTCCTGAACCTGTCTGATCAGTTGACCGAGCTCTAGCTCCTCCTCAGTGTTTCTGCTGTCCGCCAACCTTCTGTTTGCAGCAGTGCTCCAGGTGCCCTGTCCCAGGCTGTTTGCTGCTGTTTCCCAGTCTTCATCTGCTCCGAGATTTCACATCTGTGTGTACCATCATTTTTGCTCCTTGGTTTCTTCATTATCTTTGCTTGGCTAAATCAGTTTTGTCCTTCCATTGTGTCATACAGAAAACCCATCCCTGCTGCTTTGATTTTCTGTTACCTACTTACTTCTAACAGCAGTCTCCCTGCCTTAACAGTTCCATATGCTTCTTAGATAACTTCTCCTTTGATCTCGGTGCTATCCTCAGTTTCTGACTGCTTCTGTCATCCACTGCAGCCTGAAACTCCTTTCAGTTCCTAAAGCAAGCCTCCCACCCAGCAATGCCAGCCTCCAATTCCCACTTCCAATTCCATTCTCAGCATGTTGTTCTCTCAACCTGAGCCTTTTCCTGATGTTGCCTTGTAGCACTTCTCCTTATTCCAAAAGCAATCTCCTCTTCCATGATGCCTGAGAGCCAGCAATAGGAATAGCCAGAGAACAGCCCCAACTTCAAGTTCAAGCGCTTTATTCCCTCTTGATTCAGGCCAGCTGGGAACAGTCATTGCTAGGGGAGCCCTTTTAAGCCCCTGTAGCCCCTGCCCAGCTTTGTGGAGGTGTTCCCTGTGTCATGGTGCATCCATCCCCTGGATGCTTGGGCAGTGTTTGTAGGGCTGGTTTGGATGCTGAGCTCCTGCAGGCCTCTGTGGGGCCTGCACAGATGGAGGTGTCCGGAGCCAAACTGGCCTTGGGAAACCTGGCCAGGTTTAAGTGGGTAGGAAAGGCCAAAAAAAAAACAGGCAGCCTTGACACACAAGCTGTTTACTTGCCCGCTCTTATGTTCTTGTTACAAAATATATGCTCACTAAAGAAAATAGGTGTTGAAACTTTTTTAAAAAAACTAGGACAAAACAATGGATATTGTTAAAATGTTTTGGCTGAAATATTGCAAAAATATTCAGCCTGCGGCAGAAACCAGCCGGGAAAACTGTCGTCTTAATCCTTGCAGTTGTAACTGCAAACAACTGAAAAGAGTATCTTAAAAATGGCAGTGCCAGAATTCCACTTCCAATAATATATTCCAGATTAAAACAGTGCTCCACAGAATCAGTGAGAGACTGAAAAGTGGCATAATAGGCTCCCAGCTTTAATAATCAATTTCATATAATGCTTTCAATAATGATTTCAAGCACCTTTATGTTATACCATATATAATGTAGTGGAGAGAAGATTAAGAGATACAGAAATAGAAAAGTAGATTCAGATAGGATTTGTTGTCTTTCCTGGGAAAAATAAAGATTATTCAAAAAACTGCTTTGGAATAGCAGAGGGAAACAGCAATGGGAATGTGCAGGCAGCGCCAGGGTTGTTAAGGGAAGGGAAGACACTTTCAGTGGGAACCTGGAAAGGAACTTGTGAAAGAAGAGCCTGTCTGTGCGGATTGGTCCAAGTCTCAGGAAATATTCCCTTTAAATTTGCAGCTTGTATGTTTTTGTTCAAATGGTGTGGAAATTTTAACTCTATTTTGGTTCTAATTGAGCCAAAGTCCTTTGGCTTACCTAATTATAGAGCAGTTTAGACTATTTCTCTAGACAGTCCTGGTTGCCATTCTTCTTTCTTTTATGTGTTAGGATTTCTAAATTTGACTAGTCAAGTGTGTTTTTAATTTTTTTCAGGTAATATTTGTTTGAATATTTGTCAAACCTCAAGTCTCCTTTGGGATATGTGTGTTTGTGTGTTTGTTTTTTCCTCCCTGTTCAGGAAAGATAGGAAAAATACGGATGAAGGTCAAATAAGAGGTTTTTAAAGTGCTATTTTCTTCACTATTTCCTATCCCTGCAAAGCAATTTTTTTAAGAGCAGTAGTAGCTTCCAAAATGATAGATACTTGTTGTACTGTCCTTTTGGTACAGGCACGCTTATCTCTCTGCAAGATGCCAGTCTTTTGTTCTTGAGGTCATTAGAATCCTAATAATGATATTGTGAAATAAGCATCTCTGGCTAGAAATCTGATGGATAGTTTTACATATGCTCTTTGGATCTTTTTGCACAGTTCATGTTATGTGAAATTCTTTGGTTTTTTTTTAATGAGAAAAGGCTCCCATTAGCCTCACAGGAGTTCTCTTGACTAAACCACCAAAATTCATCTATTAATTCATTGTATGCTGTTTACAAATAATAGTTGGGACCTCAGGCATTGTTGGCATCTATAAAATCTACTTTAATGCCAATATTCCTTGTACTTGTGCTAACTAAGGGGGAAAAAAACCTCATAATTCCCTTAGAAAGCAAGGAATAGATGTGGTGCTTGCCAGAGGGCAGAATGGGCAGGAAGGGAGCGAGGGTTTTGTGTGTCGGTCAAAGCTTTGACTGGCTCTTTCTCTCGAGACTGTTCCTTTTTTATACATATCTTGGGACTCCTGAAACCAGGGAGTTCATATGTCAGGTTGCTCCTGTGTCATAGCAGCTCCTCAGTGGTCCAACTGATTGATGGACAGTCTGTACTTCCAAGCTGGGGAAGACTATCCTTGAATTTCACTACTGAGAAACACTGGAGAACTTAAGACTGTCTAGAGTCCATGGAACAAAACCTTTTTTTGCTGGATACACTAATCCCAGAGAGACCAGGCTTATCAAGGATGGGTTTCTATCAAGAATCACAGCACTGGAAACACCAAGGAGCATCTCTGCTCCTTGGAAACCCTTTCCTTGTGCTCCCCTCCTGCGGGTGGGAGGCTGATGGTGCTTGTAGCAGCAGCGTTGCCTTCTGTCCAGCACAGGAGTCAGCACCTTTAGCGACGGGAATTCCATTGGGCGGTGGCAGGAGCCAGATGCCCGGCTCCCACATTAAAAGCTTCCCAGCAGCAGCAGCATTCCTGTGGTTCCCCAGCTTGTGCTGGCAGCTGTGCAGCTTGTTTCCAGCTGTCCTGATAAACTCGCGCTGATGGAGAGTTTGGGATTTTGGAATTCTTCCTCCTAGACCTGCTCTTGGTTGTCTGCTGCTTGTAAAGCTTCTCTGTGGGTATCTGATGTTAGAACCTGCAGCAATCACCTCTTGTATATGAGGAGTTTCATCTCTTACACTAAAATATTTTTCTAGTTAGCCATAAATTAATCTCTATTACTGCTCCTTGCTCTCAAGCAAGATCAGTGCCTTTGTATTTACCATAAAAATGCCTTTTGCCTATCTTCAGACATAAAACCTCACTCAAAAGGCACTTGCCTGTCGCTGTTCTCATCATCATTTATTGAAAACCACTTACACTGATGTTGTGTGGCCTTAATGTTTTTTAGCTGCTTTAAAAGGAGAATCCCAGCTAAAATGAGATTGTGAAGCTAAATGTAAGATTTTGAAGGATCTAGATGAACAATATTTCACAATTTAAACTTGTATATATATAAAAAAGCCTTAATTATGGTCACTGAGATAATGTCTGATTCTGAACAAAGGACACATTAGTGCTCTTTAGTAGTTGCCTGGGTTGAAAGACTGCAAGACAAAATAGCCTGTAAGAGAATTAACAGCTCCTACTCATCCCTTTTAACTGCTGGCACTGAATCACAGCAATGGCAATCTAAAATGTCAAACATATATAAAATTATTGCCACTGTAGTGTGCAGCCATTGGTGGGGGTAACTTAGGGATTACCCTTTTTTTTTTCTGGAAAACAAGGAATTTGGCTGCCTCTGCTGTTGAAAGTCTCTCCTGTCCTTGGAACAAAGGGAAGGGAAAAGAGTATTTCCAACTTCATGCTCCTCAAATACCCAAATTGCTCCCAAGTCCTACAAGCAGACTAAGCATTTGGTTCTACAGATACTGAGTCATCAGATGCAACTGCAGCAATGGAGTAGTTATTCACCTGGAATTTTCTGTAAGATCTAATGCTATGTGTCTTCTGGCATATGGGCAATAGGAAAGACTCCAGGCAGTATTTGGTGTGGGTGTGCAGCCATGCTGGGCTCATTGCACAGCTGGGGTACACCTGATGCTGCATTGAGATATATATATATATATATATAATTCTTTTTGATAGCAAGAAATGGATTCATTTCCTTTAAATCAACCAAATCATATCCTTATTTTTTAAAACCATTTACAGTGATTTGGTCCTCCCTGATCAAATCTCCAGCTGAGCTTTGTCTTCGAATCAAGCTGGTTTTTTTTTAATAGTTTTTCTTTAACATTTCCACTGTTTTCTCATTTGGCAGTTATACAACTCTTTGTCAATCCCCTGGGAACAGCAGTTGTGTGATGGAGTCATCCTGACACAAACAAGTTGCAGTTTATTGCAGGCCTAACTCCTGCATTACCTTCTATTTAATTAAATATCTAACACACTTTTACAACCCACTTAAAAATTATGTTCCTGTTTCTGACTCTCACTTGTTCTTTGTATCAGATATTAATATTAATGTCCAAACCATGTTTTGTCTCTGTTTTTTCATTGTGCTGCTACTTTTTTTCCACCTTTCAAGTATCAGGCTCTTGCATGGAAGTATTTGACAGTCCACATGAGGGAAAACAACAGAAGCAGATGAGGCCGAGTTGAATATTTTAGCCTTTCAGAGGCTATGATATATGAGAATGTATTTGAGTAATTCAGATGATCTTTCCATACTGAAATTCTTATGGAGTGACCAAAAAAAAATATACAGGAAACATTTATAATTCTCAGATGAACTTCTGGTAAGTTCTGAGCATGTTTGTGGCAGTCACCTTATATAGGATACGGTTGTGTGAGGGACATAGGGCATTAAAGATTTTGAAGAGCAGGAACAAAAGTAGTGAGAATGCAATATTTTGGAGAGAAGTAACTTCTGGCACAACTGTGGAAATATTTCTGATTAATATCTCTCAAACTAAATTCAGTCCTGGCTGACAGCTCCCTTTGGAAACGTCTACCTCAGCTTTCACATTAAAATGCTGTATTGAAAAAGGATACCACAGAGATATCGATCCTGCTTTCCGGGGAAGAGACATCACAGCTTGTATTCAGGCTGCTCCTCGTGTGCTTCTCTGCTCTGTTCATCTCAGTTACTCAAATCATTTTCCATGGTAGACAGGTAACTCAGTTGGGCTCTAGGATGAATTTTTAAGCTTCAAATAGCCAGGGTTTTTTTGTGGTTCCTTCTCCCTCCACCACCCAGCCTCTGAGCCCGTGTGCCTGCTGATGCTCAGTAACATGCAGAGAAAGGTTTCCTTGAATGGTGAGTTGTAGTAACCTGCACATTTCACCTTTCCTTAAAAGAGTAATCATTTCTAAGCAAGAATTTTTGTATCACTGACTCCTAAGAAGTCAAGAGTATTGTAAAAAACCTCTGTTGGGCTTGGGATGGGCAGCAGGACCACGCTATTGAGAGGAGCCCGTTCAGCCTTTGAAGCAGTGGCAGGGCAGGTAAGGCCCTTGGCTGGTGTCCTGGGGCATGAGATTTGTTTGGGGCACTATTGAATGGTCAGTCATCGCTGCACCCACCTGCATGCAGTCCCTGAGAGCAGGGGATGAAGGCAGCCTCCTACCCCATCCCTCACTACGTGTTTCTGGCTATAGAAACCCATGTGCTTTTGCTGTTCCAGCCCACAAGGCAAACGGGCTCAGCGGAGCCGCTGGCCTTTCCAGAGCATTAAAATCTATACTGAGCTGAAAATGATTCCTCGTTCATTGAGCTGCTTAAAATAAAGTGGCTTATGACCTCTCGAAAGTATGTCTGACCCTGTGGGAATAGGGAGAGACCAGATGAACTGGATTGGAGCAGAATGTGGAGGGGAGCACAAACTTGAATTTGGACCCGAACTTCACGTTTTTATACTGCAAAGTTGGAGGTGAGGATCTTGGGCCACTGGTATTGCCTTCCACTGAACATGCAATTTCATTCTGTAGTTCCTTTATCAAGAAAAATATGGATCTATGGCATATTTTTAAGTACGACGTCATTTCTAATTTAAAGATGTTTAAGAATAACTTAACCTAAAAAATTGATAGTTTTTCATTCCTCAGTATGTTGTCCTCCTACTAACTGCCTCAAGAATGAAATTTCCTTTAACTCCATGTAAAGTCTGACAAATTGCTTACCATCACTTAATCCTCTCCATTATAAGCAACATAACTTTGTAAAAAAATCATTATTTTCATGATGAAATTTCTTTCTGAAAATTCTGATCAGCATCATCTTTGAAGTGTAGTGCAAATAGACAGTTCTCATAGCAGTGCTATGTAGAGGCAGCAAATCACTGCTTCTGTTCGAGCAGTTCTCCCTGTGTCCTACCATCTTATTAATGATCTTGGCCAAAAGCATTGCCTTGATGCTCCTGTTCAGCTGACCTTGGATATAATCTGGAAGTCACCTGGAAGGAAAGGTTGGTCTCCAATATGTCAACTGAGTTTGTAAGTTTACCCCATGTTCTTTGTCCCCACGTATATGCCCTTGTTTTGGCTACATCAAAATCACTTTTATTGATCCTTAGTTCCCAGTTCTGATCAAACATTCTTAACCTCACGCTGCTTTAGCTAAACCAGAAGCATTCAGCTTGATTTCAGGTGACCAGGGAGTCTCCTGTGAATGGCTGTGAACAACATGCTGTGCTTATTGCTTCAGCTCTTTGCTTTCTCCTGTCACGCCTCTGCATCTTCTCTCTTACCTGCTGAAGCTCTTGTCCTGTATGGCACAAATTGCATAGCTCTCCTGTTCTATGTTCAACAAGGACATTTATTTGGACTAGAGAGCAAGCAAAACCTTGTGGCTTTCGATTGTATCATTTGTCACATTCAAAACTATTATTTGGGTTCCCTAGTTTGCATGGAAAAAGCAGGAACTGAAAGCTTGTATGCAGACCTGGATCTTGCTTCTTAGGATGCAGATCGGAGTATGTTTTGCCTCACCTCTTCAGAGGTGAGAAAAGTGGTGATTGTAGTAATTTTTAGTAGAGTGAAGACTGAAGGGAAAATGGCTGATTGAAAAATGTAATGGAAAAGAAGTACACAAAGTCAATTTTTAAAACCCCTGTTATGGAAGGCCACCAGGATTGTAAAAGAACTTGTGCAGGCATTTAATGTCAGAAAAAGAAATCATTCCTGCTTCAGGATATTTGCCATTTGCTTTACAATAATGAAACACTGTACACAGACCGAAATGTTTTGGAATCCAGTCTCATGGTGTCCATCAAATGACCATGCTCGAGGTATTTATTGATGAGGCTGGATAAATCCGAGCTGAAGAGAACACCACTTGTCATGGAGTGAGTAAAAACCTGGGCACGATGCCAGACTCGCAGGGACAATTTTGCATTGGCAGATAGTGATTTATATTCGTCTTTGCTTCCATCCCTGACTGTCAGAATAGGGAGCAGGGCAAGGGAGGAAAGAGAAAAGCAATTAAACCCACAACCCCCCCACAGCCTGTATTCTTACAGACATGTTATTTACATAAAAATTAAAATGTATTAAAATCTCCTCATTGCATTCCCATTACTGTATGTGAATCAGATATGGTGATTACAATCGCTCCTTTACTCCTTTTCACCACAGTAATTGTTCTCATGTTAAAAAGTCCATAGTCCTGTGACAATGGAAACTAGTTTAAGTCAAAATTAGACTGGGTTCTTGATAAATAGGCTTAGTTCTTGGTTGAATGTTCTTGTTACCCAGTGATATTTTGTTTCAGTCTTCAAATATTCATCCTCCAGGCTGCTTTCAGTGAATCACAGAAGGATCTATAGACTTTCAAGACTGAAAACGACCAACATATAGAAAGTATTTTATGACAAAGAAAGCTTTCTTTTTTTTTTTTGTTCTCCTTGCTTATTAAAATTAATTGCCGCACTTAGGAACTGACTAGCTCGTGCAAGCAGTAGTAGTTTCCACTCCTTTCCTAAAGACTAAGAGGAAAATAGCGTTCCTGGACGAACGTTGAGTTGGGAGAGAGGAATGACTCATTCCCTGTGCTAGTCCCCTCTGACCCAACCTCGTGAACAATCCGGAGATTGGCTCTGAAGTCTGGCTGTGCTGTAAGAACGGGGAAGCTCCACATGAACTCAAGGGGAGAAGGGAGCAAGACTTTGGTCCACTGAAGGGTTCCAAATAGCCAAAGAGCAGCAAGGCCAGGAAATCCCCTGAGGGGAAAGCAGTGGGAGGCTGGGAGAGCACCTGGGAGCAGTGCGGCCTGTCCCGTGACAGACCTCCCTTCACCTCTTAGTTATGGCCATTGCTAGAGAGAGGATACTGGGCTACATGAATCCTGGGTCTTGTTCATGTTCTCATGCAGCTTTTGTACCTGGGTCTTCTTTACCTGGCCTATGAACTGGAAAGGGAATGAGAAAAGAGAGGAAAGAAAAAAGCTTAGAACTCAGAACTTTGGGCTTCAACATCCAGAAAATGCTCAAGAGTTTTTTGGTTTATGTTTCTATTGCTATCCTGCTGGCATGGATGGGAAGGAAGGGAATTCATTAATGTATTCTGGATACCTGCTGAAGCTGTCTCTTAATGACAGTATTCTTTGCCTTTTAGAGAATTTGTTTTAATGGGAGAAGCAATTGTACATAAAGTTGTGGTGTGTGAGCTCGTTCATAAAGCATGATCTGTGGCTTGTTCCTGTATTTAACTGAGAAAGGAGGAGCCGACTCCGCTTCCTGGATGAGAAGCCCATCCCGAGACAGCAGCGGAGCAGCCAAACTCAGACACACATCTGAAAATGTACTTTCCCCTCAAAATTCTGATTTTGTTGCTAATAAAGGCTAGATTCAAGGAAGGGCAGCGAGCTTTGGCTTCATACGGCTTCCAGATGTAGGTCAGAATGTGGCTGGGAAAGCTATTCGTAGGGGATCTTATTCTTTGACATGCCTTCGCAGCAGAGCACTCTTCCCAAGCAGGACATTTTAATCCCCTCTTGTTGGCAGGTTAATTAGGCTGGTCATTAAAGCCGTGGCTTGGAAACTGACAGCGCCAGCGATTCCTGCTAGACAGTAATACCAGCCAGCTCCTTCTAAGGTGACATGGCCAACAGCAAAATAAAATCCGGGCTTTTCTGAACCTTTCAGGATGCTGCGACGGGTTGTCCAAAGCCCTGGAGGGGAAACAGCCCTCCAGTTGTGTAAAATCCCCTCCCTGTTGTATAAAGAGGTCTTCAGTTTGAGAGCTGAGTGATCGTGGACGAGTACCCAGCAGAAATGCCACATCTCCAGGTGATTAGAGAGGAGGGAGGGTGTTAAGCTGAGATGGCAGTCTCGGCTTTCTGTGTCTTTTCATCTGATTTAACTAAGGTCTCTCAAAGCAGCTGGAAACTGAGGAGGAGGAAAGCGGATAATACCAGAATGTTGGTTTGCTCATGTATGTTACAGCCCTCCTTTTGCAACATGCCTTTTTAACCCAACTTTGCTTTTACCCTTTTAGGCAAGAGAAATTGGAAATCTGTGAAATGCCAGGATGAATCCTGCATTAGTCTTTTACAGCATGCCTCAGATTTGTGACCCTTTATTCTTGATGTCCTTTAGTACCTTTATTTCAAGGAGTTTTTGGGGGAGAGTCGCATGCAAGGACTATAAAGGAGGTGGCAGGGCCCAAGACATTTCAGCCTCTCTCCAAGGAAAACAAACCCGGCAGCGCGGTCTAGATACTGTGCCTATTTTCATCAATTCCCTAGCAAATTTGAGTCCAGATATAAACGTCCCAGATAAAGGGAAAATGGATCTCTGTAAGGCCTCAGAAACCTTGCTTAACAAAATCCCTTCAGTCTTTCCAGTGAAGTTCCTGATTGGGAACTTTTACTTTCTTAGAAGACAGTTCATAGGCACAGGCAGTGCCTGCTACTCAGGCTCGGTATCAACAAGTGCCAGCTCTCATTACACCCTGGAATCTACCACATCCCAGCCACATCTCTGCTTCCCTTTTAATCCTTCCACTTCCCACAGAAGGAAGCGCTGCACCAGGGTGATGTTTTCCAGGGCAACTTAGAAATGTAAGGTTGTGTTGCTGTTCCTTTGCTGATGCTTCAAATTACAAATGGCTGAGAAAAAAAAAAAGACCTCCTCTCCACATACCTTTTTTTTTTCTTTTTATCCTCTTGATTTAAAAAAAAAGACTTTTAGAAATCCCTTCCCAAGGGCTGCCAGTAGAACCTAAAGGCAAGCGGACCAAGCTTGGTGCGTTATCCAGTTTATTAAGGACACTCAGGTCATACTGCATCGTGTTAAGAGCAGGGTATGTAATAGCTGAGCTGTCACTTCTCAGGTAACTGCAGTCATGCTGCACTAGCAAGAAAAGGGAATTTCTCTGGGCTCAGGAAATAGCCTGGGCTACAAAATAGCCCTGTGCCACGCGGGTCAATCTGTAGTGTTACCTCAATTGATCTGGATGGCTGCTCTTTATGTGGGAAAATATAACTGAGTTCCACATACATCTTTGGCATTTCCCAGTTTTTCTAGGAAAGCTGTTCAGTAAAATTATTCTGAAAGCCAAGGAAAAGAAGCTGAAAACGCTTTTTAACACACTGGCATATCATCATCTGGATCCGAATCCAGAGATGATGCCTGTCAAAATCAAGATCTCTGTGCACACTCTTGTGTTTTTCTGGAGTCTTACTCTTGTTGTTGCATTTATCTTTTGCTGATAAAGTTTATTTTATAGAACCCTAGTGACTGCTACTGATTTCCTGAAGATGTTAATCTAGTGAAAGTTGCAATTGCAGCATTTGAACTTTTAAGGACAGGCAAAGCAAAACTGCTGGAGTACGTAGTCTGTGGTTCACACTCCTGGCCTCCTGATATGACATTGTATTTTTGCTTTTTATTTCCCATATATAAGCAGATATGGATGGTGATTAGTAGAAATTAGTTTCTGGATCTGAACACTTAGTGACTTCGGGCAAGTTCGGGTTCTGCACAGACATAAATATAGAAACACATGACACAAGGTCATAAGGAGACCTTCAGGTCATCAGATCCTTTTTAAGGACATAGTCTGGGCTGACTGCTACATGAAAGCAACCAAAGCCTTTCCTTTCTCCTTTTCTTTTTTTCACAGCTTTTCTAAGTATGGAACTGTCAGGAAAAATGACCACCTAGTCGTAAGTGAGAAATAAATGAGTGGTATTCTAATGGTTTTAGCACATAGGTTTGAGGTGGGCAACTGCATTTAGGACAGAGAGCAGCTCCTGTTTGGCTCTTTTGCAGAAAAAACAATTTTAACAATGTCAAGAGAAGGTCAAAGAACCCAAAGAAGTCAGGTAATACCATTGCAAGGTGTTACAGTATTTTTCACGTGTAGGTTACAAGTGTGTGTTTCAAGACAAGGCTATTTCTTTTCCCCCATTTTAATAATTGTTAATACAGTGATCTGAATAAAATAGTTCAGTTCGAATAGGTCCATTGATTATGCACTTAAGACTTTGGTAGTACATAGAACAAAGGAGTTATAAAAAGGTTATAAAAATCCTTGAGCTGAAAATTTGTGGTAAATGGCTCATGCTGATAGCCCTACTTCAACCAAAATGAATAAATCAAGTAAAAATGTATACGTGACCTACATTTTATGAATAATACTGATTATTTGAGAAGACTCTGGATGTAAACATTGATAGCTGCATTGTAACAGATTGATTTAAAAGTGGCTTGCGGAACAGAAGTTTTTATTTTCTGCTACAAAACTAGCTATATCCTTTACGTAAAAATTATCACTAGCAATGTGATTCTTTTTTCTTCTTGCAAGAACTTTACTGGAAAATATAACCTGTGGTTACCAAGCTGTATGCAAGTTACTAGTTTACGGGCGTTGGGGCATCAGATAAGCCAGGCTGGATGCTGTGCTGACTCTGGAGCGCTTGCCACGAACCACGGGTTTATGTCCTGCTGCTGGGGCTGCTCTCGGGGATGCAATATCCCTTCTGTAAGTGATCGCTTCCATTTGTGGTGCAGCTGTCAAGATTCCAAGCGCCAAGGCGGAGCACTCAGCGGGTCTGATGGAGGGGATTCAATCCGTGCTTATCACAGGGCAGAGGAGAGCCATGTATGGGCATTCCAGCCCAGACACACGGGGTGCAGCTCCCGAGGAGCAGAGAGTCTGGAGCTGATGCTGGAGGCTGCATCTCTCTGGAAATGTCCTCCGTGGGGATGGAGCTGAAGCTGTCGTCTCAGCTTCGCTGTCTGCAGCACGGCCACCTCGCGCACTGACACTTGGGTGTCACGGAGCATTTGCAGAATAATTGTCAAGTTGATCTGTGCCATGAGGCTGCGGGAACGTTACCCGGAGAAGCAAAGGTGCCGGGCGCCTCGGCGGCAGCCTGGCCCACTGTGCCAGGCCTTGCAGGGGTAAAAGATGAACCCTGCCCCAAACCCTTCACTGTGCGGCCTGCAAGAAGCGGCGCCGTCTAGCTCAGGCGTCTCAGAGTGCTAGATTCCTTTTCCTGAACATGAATATCAAGTAGATATGTATTATTGCAAGCGAGTACCTTTAGCTGACTATCAAGAAGCGACTCTAAGGAAGTGGCATAGAATCACAGAATCATAGAATCATAGAATGTGTAAGGTTGGAAGGGACCTTAGAGGTCATCTAGTCCAACCCCC
>JAUBOD010000082.1:200781-213595 GCA_032353885.1 Nothura maculosa
TTTAATGGAAAATATATGTTGTTCCAATGCTTTTAAAATGTCTCCAGTGGAAGAGCTGATGGGCAATGCCATATGTTCCCTGCTTTGTGAAGAGGAAGGAGATCAGTGCCATGGTTATCTTTATGCTTCTTGGAATTTTGCTTCTTTCTTCACCAGATGAATCCTGAGTTGATGCAGTATCTGATATCCCTCAGTTTTGTCTCCGTGTGTCCGGTTTAAACGAAAGGCAGTGGGATGAGCTTGGATGGGTGGCATTGCTTCCACACACATTAGCCTTATTCCTTCGGTGATTCCTTCAGGGCATGTGCTCTTCTTGCCACTTTATTCAGAGCAAAGTGAGCTGGGGCTCTGCAGCTGGAACCTTGTGGGGATCCCGCTTTGCCCCGTGCACTTGGGTTCTGTTGTATCGACCCTTCTGCAGGGCTCGGCTAATGCGCATGAGCACCAGCCCGAGCCTGGAGTGCTGGCAGCGGCGGGCAAATTGATTTTCATCCTAGAATTTTCCAAAGCAGTTTGCAACATTAATCAGCTTTTGCATGAGATAAGGACAACATGGCAGTGTAGAACTGCTAACAGCGGAAGAAAAAAAATTATGTAATTTTCAGAGGAGAGATAACATAGATTAAAAATGTCTAAAGTAGGATTTTGTCGGGGTTTTACTGACTTCTTCCTTTTTCATGGAATAAATCTCTTGCGGTGCCAGTATGTTACCTACCTGGCAAGTGTTCTGGACCTCAGCTTTGCATCTAGTGCCATCCTGGTTCGTTGCTGCTTAGGAAGGAAAGTATTTGCATCCCCATCCCTGTTCCACGTCTCACAACAAAAATTTTCCTTGATTTTGTTTGCAGGCACTTCTGAAAACTCTTTAAGCCCAAACCTAATTAATTTTTGTGGCTTGATATTTGAGAATTAAGGTGCAACTTCATTTGCCTAAGCACCAGGAATCATATGTATAGTCATAATATTTTGAAAGTAATTTATAAGTGCTTGTTTTGAGACTGTGGTTAAAACCTTTCTTTTTTCCCTCCAATTTTCCAAAATCTTCCAATCATGTGGAATCAGGAAAGTGATTTGTGTGAAGTTAAGGAAGAATAAACATGAAGACAATATAGCCCTTTATTGCCTAGTCCTTCACTGCCTTCAGAGACTTTACAGGTAGATAACAATTCCAGATTGAGTGAAGCAAGGTTCTTGAGAACTATGGTGTGATAATGGTCAAAAATAATAAGAATGCCTCATGCTAAGAAAAACTGTTTTGTAGTTAGGATTAAAGTCATGGAAATAAGAATATGTACATCCTTACTGTGCAGCCCTTGCAGTTCTGCTTTCTCCTCCTTTCCTCTATCTCTTCCAGGATATGGAATATGTATTTTAAATTCTGCATCCCATTCCTGAGGTAAAAACGGTGAAGCTTAAAACTTAAAAGATGTTATTAAACATTTATGTGATATAAAATGGTGTAGAAACAGGACAGAGAATGAGAACTTCCCGCTAGATGCAAGGTAATTCAAGTAGAAGAAATGTAAGAATTTGACTTCCATCCCTGTAGTGAGTCACTGTCCCGGAGACTCGCTGTTCTGGGAGCGCAGGGCATTAAGGCAGAGAGACTCCTCCACTCCTCCTCATGACCAAGCCCTTTGGAAGAGCTGAGCAGCTGGCAGGAAGGATGTGAGTGTGTCTTTCTCCTTGACAGACCTGATGCTCTTCCAGCTACATTAGGTAAAATGAACTGATGGACTAGGGGGCAGCTTCTAGTTCATGCCAGGATAAGGAGGAACACCTTGAGCATGATTTACCTTCTTTTTGTTTTCAACAGATTGCCTAGCATGTAATTTTATTAAGGATTAATGCAATTGCTAGCAACAAGGGTATTTTCTTTTCATGTGATGACTGTGGGAATTTGTGAAAACATTTATATAGATGTTAACCTATGGGATTCACCGATAAATGAATCTCATTCATTTATCCCATTAAACTGGGCTTTAATACAATAATATAGTGGCATCACCATTTGATTAATTATGCCATATCTGCAGATAGACATATGAGGACTGCCTGTTGGATGTGATGATGTGTCTTGTATCTAAATGCTTGCTGCAGATTTACAGATTTCCGTTTTCAGCAAAGTATATGATAGAGTTTTTGTGCTTTTGTATGTACTTGCAGAAACTGGCCTCTACCAAGTATAAGCTGCCAGGGCAGATACATAATTTGACTGTATTGGATATTTTATGCATATTTAGCATCAGCTTGTAATTCTTTGACCTTGACATATCAGTGTGGTGGGGCTTTTCATCCTGAAGTTGTATTTGAAATATAATAGTCTGAATATTGTTGTTTCTGATCTGGAACATCAAAATCTATTGTCTTGGTAGCCCTCTGGCTCTAACTGTTTGCATTTGTATCAACTCCAAAAGAAAGAATACAGCTATTTTTTCCCATGCCATGCCATGGTGCAATGTACAAGGGACTTTTGAGTGTCAGAATAGGAACATGTGTTTTCAAAAAGGAGCACAGCGTCCTGCAGAAGTTTAGAGCACTTCATGCAAAAGGTGCAGCTGCCATGTTACAAAAGACCTAACTGCCTTTTTAGTTCACTCTCTTACCTTTGGAGCACTGTAATAGCAGCCGAATAGAAGAGCAGTGGAGGAAGGCCCACTGTAATGTGCAAATTGATCTGAAAAGGAAAATAGTGCCCCCCATACCAGTTGGCTTGGGCTACCAAACACATTTTATTCAGGGGCATGCCTTTTAAAAGCTCACTGCAGTTCTGGACAACCCAGTTTCTTGTGATAGTGATTTCTGCTGCTGCTATAAAAGCTTTTGTTTATTTGGTGAAGCTTTTCTGCTTCACCTGTCAAATTTCCGAGCTGTGTCATGAAAAACCAAAGCAGTGAACGTCAAACTTTGGAAAAACACAATTTCTATGAAAGCATCCAAATTACATATTGGCCTTTATCCTTCATCCTGAAAGTTAAAGCAGGAGCTCCATGCTCAGCCCCTTTGAAAGTCAAAACACAGCTTTAGATGCTTAGATAGCGACTTACAGGGATATCTTTAAGGAGCTGCTTTTCAAATTCTTGGCTGTGATTACATATATGAGAGAATCCAGATAACACTGGACATGTAACACATCATGCCAGAACCCAAGTGACGAATACACCTGTTTGATAAGAGATTAAAATCCATTATGAAAGCGTCAAGCATTTATTATAAATAACCCACTATTTGAAGACTGAACAGCGCATGAGTGTGTGCTTTGAAGAAATACTTTTTTTGTGAAAGTGTATGCAAATGACAACATTATAAATATTTGGCTTGGAAGCTTATAAAGGAAGAGGGAGGTCTTGGAGTTTTCTTACTGGACCTGGCAGAGAGAAATAGGGCATCACAGGTAGTTGCCAGAGGCTGGGAATGATGTGCCATTTGCGCGGTCACTCTGGTGCAGTTTGGCACTTGAAGGGAAATTCTCAGTCCTTGGGAATCATACTAATACACTGGGATAGGCCCGTCAATCAGAGAGCTGGAGAGAGCTCTCTGATAGCCTAGTATCTGTTATGATAACAGTAATTCTTACCAGTATGTAACTGCAGAAATTCATACACCAGCCATAAAAATCAGCTGTTAAATGAGGGAACTCTAATTTATATATGTGGAGGTTTCTTTATGGCAATTTGCATGGTTTCATTATTGTAAAATTGGAAGGAAAATAGTTAAGATGAGGTTGAAACTCAGGTGGAAAACTAAGAGAAGCTTTAAACCATAGAATCACCCCGAAGAAGGCTGTTTAAATGCATTTTGGTGCAAGAGTAAATTGAATAACAAAACAGAGGCGGTAAGCTTGCTGCTATAAATCACAGAAGAAAACTAATTCATTAGAGCTTAAAAAAAAACTTTTAAAAATGGAAATTCTGTCCAAACACCATTAGCAGATTAGAGCATAAGTGATGCAAGTTATGATGCAACCTGAAAATAAAATGTATAAAAAGACAGGAAGACAAATACAAACAATAAAATATTCTGGAGATGTGATGCAAAATAGCTGGATGTATAAACAGAGGTTTCTGTCCTAGTAGCAGATGACCTAGAGAATTATTTGTATTGCAGAAAATACTTAGGAAATTGCTCTTCTAAATGGATTTTTTTTTTTAGTAGTGAAATTTAGGGTGGCCTTAGCTGAAGAGAATTTTTTTTTTAAATAGAGTGTTTTTTTTATGTATTTGCATTACCATTAGTTCTCTTACTGATTCCAGATTGTTTGGAGTTTTTTGGATTGGAGTGACGGTTCTGGTAGTCTGGTTATTTTTAATTAGCATTATCAAAGTAGTCAATATTCTAATTAGAGCACAGGTGGAAAAAAATGAAAACACCCAAGTCAAATGGTTTTCATGTAAACATTTGAAACAGCTGGACAGCAACTGAGAGTTTTGGGCATATATCCCCAAATCTGGGACATGATTTTATTTCCCATCAGTTGCTAGATCTAAAGCAGGAGAAGGAATGGCAGCGGTGGGTGAGGGAATGTCATACACTGCAAAAACAACTGTGATCAAAGCCTCGAACTTGGAAAAAAATTCCTCCAAAATGTTCAGACTCTAAAGCTGGATCCATGCAACGATGGAATTTTTTAAAGGCCTGAAGGCTTTTTTGAGTCCGAAGCCTGGCTTTACGTGGGAGGTAGGATTGGATGACCTCCAGAGGTCCCTTCCAACCTAGATTATCCTGTGATTCTTTGATTCTCCCCCGTACATTTTGCAGGAGATGCAAAATGAATTGCCCCGCACGCTTGTGCCAGATAAGCTCAAAGGGGCTTCAGGCTCCCCAGCCTGTGGCTCCCTTGGGGCCTCAACACGGGACCATGGGGCCATGTGTCTGTGGTGGGCCCTGCACAGGCCGAGGCCGCTCTGTGAGTCCCCACAAGGTGCTTTGCCTTCTAAAATGGCCTCCCCTACAGGCTGGGGCTGTGCTGCGAGTCCCCACATGGTGCTTCATCTTCCAAAATGGCCTCCTGCCGGCCTGGGGCCACAGTGTGAGTCCCCACAAGGTGCTTTGCCTTCCAAAATGGCTCTTGCCTGCCCAGGGCCATGGTCCTTCATCTTCTAAAATGGCCTCCTGCCTGCCCAAGGCCTCATTGTGAATCCCCACAAGGTGCTTCCCCTTCCAAGATGGCCTTCCCCACAGGCCAGGGCTGCACTGTGAGTCTCCACATGGAACTTCGCCTTCCAAAATGGTCTCCTGCCCGGCCAGGAGCCGCAGAGGGGTGAGCATGCTCTAGAGTTAAGTGCGGGCAGCTGGATTAGCGCTTGCATTCCACCCCTGCAACAGATACTTTGTGAGCGGAACCACAGAGCTGGTGCTCGGTAGGGGTACTGAGTACTCGTTAATCTCCCTTTATTTGGGAATTATATCTGCTAAGCTGTGCATGTCTAATTTTCAGTGTGATCACCTACACAGGTATCATGTGTGTTCCTGCGGAGCAGTTTAAGACAAAAATCTTGCTTTTTCTGGTTTTTGAATAGCCTGGGCAAAATTGCTGAAGCCGCCCCTTGTTTTTTTAATGACATTTTATGTTCATTGGGACAATATCTAAATCTGCTTGAAATTGGGCTTGTTGGAGGCCTCTCTGCATTGCTCGGTGCCTAGCAACAGTCATCAGGGCCAGTATTTTCATCCACTTTCCCTTTGAAGTGTTTTCCAGTTTCTCCTAGCAAGGATATGAAATAAAAACAGCCTGAGAGACACTTACCTCTGCATAGCAGTGGCTGATTTTTGCCTACTTCAGGACAAGCTTGCTGTGGTAGGAAGCCCTTCAAATCATTCTTTATTATTCTAATATTATGATTTGAAATCCTTGAAATTAATCTCTTGGAAACCCTTTCTGTGCATGTAGTAGGAAGAGGAAGAATTTGTGTGCTCTGTGTTACTTACTTAGAACAAATCTCGGGTCATCTGTGGGGAGGAAGAGAAAGCAAAAAATAGGCCAAAAGGTTTATTTACCCCAAATTATACTTAAAACATGTTATCACGAGAAAAAGCCTTGCATACTTTCAAAATATGCAGGCAGCTTGCAGATGCAAACAGTTTTTCATCTCCCTGCTGTTCAGACAATAATCCTATTTTCTCAATATTAATAACTGGAGGAGCTTTAGGGGAAAATCTACTCTTGCAGCAGATGTTGAACCCAAACTGCAGAGCCTGGACCTTATGCACAAACTATTTGCTTTCTTTGCCAGGTTTCAGCTGGAAGGTGCGCTGCTCCAGCCTTGCACTGTGTTTTCTCTCCATTAGGAAGATGTTGTGCCCGTGCTGCTTGAGGAGTGTCAGGAGAATTGCATATGCATTTGCAGGTGCCATTTGCCTATTGCAGAGGGCTGCCTTCCTCAGGAATGGCTTAGTGTTGCTGTTCCTCTTGGCAGTAGGGTAAATGAAGGAGAGAAGAGCAGGGTGCGATGTTCACTTGGACAATAGCTGTGCTTGCTTTAATGAAAACCCGATTAAACCCAGGCTGGAGCCTCTGCGCTCCTACTACAGGTTGCTGGAGAGCTAGTGAGATGAGATCTTTTTTGCCCATATGAGACCCTTAGGGAGATGGGCTATTTTGTGAAGATGGAGTGGTTTACAGTAAAGAGGATCCAGGCTTGGGGCTAGATCCTCAGCCTGTGTAAAGTGGTGTAATGTCATGGATTTCAATGGGACAATGTTGTAACCAAGCTGTCATGTTAAAACTAAACTTAACTAGGGCGAGGGTGGGGAACAACCCACCTGTAAGATCCACTTCTCCGGGCCTTTCCTTATTTGACTCCTTTCCTGTAGTTTCCCCACCTACGTAGTCATTCTTTTTTATTTATTTTCCTTCCTAACCGTCACACCAAATAACAAAATCTATTTGTGCAGTTACACTGCATTTCAGGAGACTGTCCTCGGAGACTGGATGATGCAGTACAAACATCAGCTAGGGGTGTATTACCGTGAGTCATCTCTAGCCTGCTGCTTGAGTGATATGAGATCTTGTGCAAATGCTCTTTCCAACTGTAACTGAACCTTGCCTCACAGAGCTTAGACATTTATGTTGTCTGATCACCTCACTTTCCCCAGATGTTATACTCAGTGGGGGCCCCCAGTCTTAGGTTTGTTTTGTTTTTTAAGCAAATTTGGTGCTTGAACCTCTAAAATTATTTGTTATGAATCCAGTGGGAAATGCTGTTATCAGCGACTGAGCCAGCAAATGCTCAGTCTTATGCACAAACACTCTTATTACCAATACATATGTTAATTCACCAATATTATCAACATGTATGTGAATTCACCAAGCATTTGCTGTTGCTCAGTCACATTTCAGATAATACATTCAAATGTTAAGCTTCAACATAACAGTAAGGGATCATCTTGGGTACCTGTGTGTTTATTTACTTCCATTTGCCATGATTAACTCTTAAGTACCTGTTCTGTTTTAGAAGTACCTGCAAATCTTGAAACATTGGTGTTCATGGCAAAGCATGGAGCAGGGGTAACGGCAGCCTTCACGTTGCTTGCAGGCTTTCCTTTTGCACTGGTCTGTTGGTTGCTTGTGGGTTTAGAGGAGAACGAGTTAAAGTGAAGGGATAGGAGATAATCCCTATGGGCAGTTCCATCGGGGCAGCACCTGGCTCTAGAATCAGCCCTGGCCTTTCACTTGTCCTGGTTGCTCTTGTTGGTGAACGTAAGTACATCGAGAATGGCAAAAACGAGGAAGGCCGGAATTTGTGCCCACAATTAGGACATAAATCTCCTGACTGAAATGTGAGAAACAAAGTCAAATCTGGAGTCTAATGAGTATTTACCAATTTATACAAAATGGGGCAACACCAGCAGGAAAGCATGTGAGAATGATTCTATAATCTATTTGCCAACAAATTACTGAAAAGATCCACATCCTTATATGAGCAGAGTGCAGAACTGAACCAGGATTTTCCCAATCCAAGATGAACGCTGCAGGCAGACCCCTGGCAGCAGCTCACAGTAGTGACTCCCTCTTTGTTTCTTGTAGACTCCAGAACATCCTCATGTGTAACCGAAATTTTGCTTCATTTAGTTTCAAACTTCTGCATTAGCAAACTATTTCATGCTTAGATTCAGTCGCTTGGTTCTAGATGGAGCGTTATGTGATGTCTTGGTGTTAGAGATAATGGCAGGCTCCACTCCTCTGCATTTTGTAGCAGTGTTTTCCTGTTGCTGCTGTTTCTTTACGACCCTCTGTGGACAAAGGATGTGCATTTTGTAGCAAACTATTTGCTGTATTTGACTTATCTTTGCAGGTCCCCATGTCAATAGTCAAAAAGATGTGAAAGCCAGTAACAATACTAATGCATTTTGCATTATTAAACTGCTTGCTTTGTTTTAAAATGCCTCCAGGGTATAGTCACAGGAAAAGGGTTAGGAGAAGGACTGTGTATGTTCTGCAGGGATGTTTCAATCACTTTAACCCTTATTTAATGAACTGCACTAAACTGAGTGCTTAAAAGCCATATAAATAGTCACTGAGATGGTAAGCAGCCTTTCCGAACTCAAAGCAGCTAATGAGAAACATTGATTTAGAGGAACTGAAAAACTTTGGCTCAAATTAGTAATGGGACAGGAGAACATTTTCCTGCTTCAATAGCTTGTGTGAAATGAATTGGTGGCCCCCGTCCAGTTTCTAGTAAATGTTTCACTGCTACAGTAATAGTCCGGCCATAAATCACCAGTAATGCCCACATCAGAAAAGTCCCCACTAGCATTTGGCCATAATTGGCTGAGTGAACATGTTCATGCAGCGTCGCCCCCAGTGCCTTTCAAAGGGGGTTCTCTCTGCTAAAGTGGAACAGCATTGGCAAGGAACGTGGGTCTTGCTGCAGATGTTCCTTTGGTAAAACCTTCATTTCTCATTCTGCAACAGCTTCATTTTTGCCCAGAGTGAAACTCCGAGTGGAGATGCATGAAGAAAGCCAGTGAACTGTGCAGTCCTGAGTCTCTCCTGTCCTGGCAGCTGATGTTCCAGTTATTCTTTTGCTCCTTTGGCTTGCCCTCTATCAGTAGTATTTCCGTCTCTGGGTGATCACAGGCAACATGTTCTGCAATTTATGCACCTTGTTCTAACACTCGTTAGTGGTTTCACTGCCTTTAACTTAAATGCAGTAATCCTGGTGTCTGCTCGAAGAGTTATTCTGCGCTGGCTGTTCCAGTTTCTTCATGTGAAACATGCTCTCCTGCCTGCTGTCCTGTGGTTTGCCTTAGGGAGCCTCCACAACCTGTGCCCCTTAATAGAAGCTAATAGCATTTCCTTTGGTCAAGCTGCCAGCTTGTCAGTAAAAAATCCTCTTCAGGATGTTGAAAACCTGACATCTGCCTATCAGTGTGGGTGTCTGCTCCACAGGACCGTGTTATCTGAGCACTTAGGACGGCCTATTAAAATGGGCAAATCAGTTCAGATAAAATTAGAACTGACTCTGTTCCTTACCAAGTCCTTGAACTAAACCTACATCAAACTACTTTTGAAGTGACTGGCAAAACTCTTAGCGACTTTAATTGGAAGCATTCATTCAGGACTCTGATCTTTCACTTTGCTGGCTCTTAAAATTAATCCTCCTTTGTTCCTGCCTGTGCACGCTGCCCTTGCTTGCTAGTGCTGTCCCTTTGTGCAGAGTCTGCATCGTGGGATGGAAGGTCCTGCAGCCACACGAGCCCTATGAGGGACCAGAAATGTCCCTGCAGAGAAATAAAATCAAAGCAACCAGATAAGATATTTGTGCTCCCGAAGCTGCTCGCAAAGGGCGTCTTCCGAGTGAAGACCTGTCCCTGGGTGACAGGGAACTGAAGCAGGAGCTGGTCCGTGAGCATGGAGGTCTGTGTGTGCCCGCCCGCGTGGGGAGTCGCTCCCTGCTTTCCTGTCACACACCGGGACAGGAGAGGCTCCAGGGGAAACAAGGTAACTTCTCACAGGAAAGCTCTGTTAGGAAATCTGTTTTAGCACTAATCACATCAGTGATGTATGTGCTGCCCTCAGGAAACGGGGGCAGCAGAGTTCTCGCTGGTTGCATTTGTGTTGAATTTTTCCTTACAGCAGAAAGGTTGAAGTCACTGGAGGGGTCCTTACATTAGAAAAGAGCTGGATTGGACTTTCTGTGTTGCCTTCCTTCCTTATGATGTCCAAAATAATTAGAGAGCAAGATATCAGAGGTGTGACAGACTTAGTGCTAGGAATGGTATTTCCATTAGCTTATACCAGTCTTTACTACACAGCCATATTTAGTCTAACTGGGGCAGGCAGGAAAAAGAATGGCCCAAGAGCATCCACTCCTCAGCAGATGCTTAAAGGGATGGATCTTGGAAGGATCCAGCCATGAGGTGGAGTAAACCACAGGAATCCTCCCTAGGCCTGCAGGATTATCCAGTAGTCTGTGATGTGACTTTGAAGTTAAAAGTCCCCCATGTTAGATGTAGAGACCTGTAATAGGTCTCCTGTAGCAGCCTTGCAAGTACACAAAGAAGTGGACATAAGGCACGCACCAAATGTGCAGAAGCCTCAGGGAATAGAAGTAGCTTTTCTACTAGAATAGAAGGAACTGGAGTTCCTTTTTGCAGTTGTGCACCTAGTGAGCACCTGCACAACAATGATTTACTTTCAATATTGTTTACATTCTTGGGAGAGATTGTTAATATCACCTGTGTTACAGTGATTACAATGTGTACCTGCAGTCTGTTTCCCTCTCTTCCATCACTGCATCTGAAGTTTTGGGAGATGCCTCTCTTTAAAATTAAAGAGACTTCCTAATGAAGGTGATCTCTGGAAGCTAAAGGAATTTTCAGGACAGTGGTAATAAAGTACATTAGAAACACTCTAACATGTCAGAAGCTCCTCATTTAGGCAAAATTTTGTCAGAGTCCTTTCTTGTTCAGGACTCTGCAAGGGATGTGAGGTGATGGATACTCATAGGAAAAGCGAGAAGGTTCTGGAATATTTGGCAGCCTGGATGGAAATTGGCCTGGAGGTGGTGGTCATGCAGTTTGACATGTGCCTTGAGAACAGACTTTGCAGAAGAACCAGGGACACAACTCACAGAGGAATCATCGTCACGGCGGGGAAACCGTGGCTTGTGCTCAGGAAACTCATGAGATGCCTCTGCGCCCAGCTTGAAAAGTTTGGTGTTGAAATAGAATTGCAGACTTCCTTGGCACTAGGATTAGGACTAGGGACTTCCTAGGGTCGTTTGGGCTGGGTTCCCACTCAGCAGAGTCAACCTTGGGCTTAGATTGGATTTCAAGGTACATCAAGTGCTGAGGGCCTTGTCCAATGGAGTTTTGATCATCTCCAGGAACGGGGATTCACCAGTCCCACAGGGCAACCCATTTGGGTTGAAATCATCAGGCTTGTGGCCATAATGCTTTTTCCTAATATTTTATTAGAAATGCTGGAGTTTGGTTTTCTCTATAGCAAAACTTCTTCAGAGTTGCATCTCACCATGGTTGAAGGAATATACTTACAGCCTGAAGCTGCTTGTAGTTTTCTCTAGTTGTCCTGAACCCAACAAGAGCGACTCCTTCTCATCAAATTGCAACTTCTGTGGCAAATTGTAAATGCAAAAGTAGAAGGAAATACTTCCATTCTAAATAATTTAAAGAGACGTAGCATTAAAAGAGATAAAGCAAATGAGACACCTAAACCTAATAAGAGTTAGATAGTTTCCCTCTTAGACCTCAACATCTATGTTTTCCTTTGGAACATCAAGATGGAAGGAATTAATTCATAGGGAATATCTTGGTCCCTTTTTATTAGCATGATTTTTTTTTTCTATGAACACATCAAGTCATGTGATCCGAAAATTGCACTAAAAAATGAACTAAATTCAAAATACTCAGAACATTTAATTTTTTATGCTAATATATACCTGCAAAAACCACACTGTTCTCTGCAGCAGCAGAAAAGACTATATATAGAAGAAATCATCATCTAAATACCTTTTCAACGTGTCAGGAATGAGATATCTGTATGTTTAACTCCCTCATGTAGGCAGTGAAGGAATAAAAACTAAATTTTCAATTTTTATTTCAGCCTATTCTTGTTTAATGTTTTCTATACCATAGGTTTTAGTTAGAAGAATGTGTCATTTTCAGTTATAATCAGAACTAGTTAAGAAGTGCTAGAGACACTTTCTTTTTTTTTTATGCTATGGATGGTTTCTAATAATATTTCATGGTGTTTTTCATCTTCTGTGGAGTAAAAAAGAAATTCTGGTGGCTTTGCTGTCTGCAGTGAGTCTCTTCTAGCTAAACAGCTTTCCTGCCTACACAGGCATCCTTATACATCTGCTCCCTGAGTTAACCTCGAATCATTTGGACTGTTGCTTAATTTGACTGCAGCTTTGCTGAGATGTAGCTGCTAACTCTGCCTTTCTCTTAGCGAGCTCAGCCCTCACTCCTTGTTATCTTTCTCTGAGCTCCCAGGCCCAGCTGTGCCTGGATGGTGCCCGCTGTGGTCACCAGAGATGCTGGACTCCTTTTGAGCCTGCAGGCTCCATAAATAGAAGTAGTTTTCCTCTTATTCTTAAAATGGAACCTACATGAGGAGCTAGTTGTTTGAATGACTCTGGGAGTGGGAATATTATGATGCCTAAATAGCATTACTTTAGGCATGACGATGGAATGGAAAAGGTGTAGAGTATAATATCTGAGATGACTGCATTCAAGTCACGTTGTGAAACCTATTTCGTAGTTTGAAGCTACTTCTAATTTCCAGTATGAATTCGTTCACAACTGGAATATTCTCACCTAGTCCATCATCTCTGTCAGTTCCTTGAGT
>JAUBOD010000082.1:293349-303616 GCA_032353885.1 Nothura maculosa
GGGCGATGCGGAGCCCTTAGCAGGGAACGCACGCCCCCCACCGAAGCTCTCCAGCTTGTAGCCTGCAGAATGTGCTATTGTTGTTTCTGGAATTGTACCCACACAATCAAAAGTAGTTTCTTTAACGCTGGAGAACATAATTATAGGCCTGACAGGCTCTGACAAGTTAGGAGAGACATTTATTCTTACAGCCGGCAGATGCTTAAATGATTTTTGTATTGGAAAAAGCTGCCTGTGAAATGTTCTGTCTCGATCTCTGTTACTAAACCCAGATTCATAATGAAGTCTAGCATCAAATATTTATGTAAAATTACTTTAATCTGTAACTGGTTTTATCTGTAAAGGATAAAAACAGCTGAGAAAATTGGTCAGGGGGTTTTGGAAGTTTGTGTTATAAAACAGCCATGTGCTGCTTTTTGGCCTCTTAAAAACTGTTACCCAGCTGGCACTTTACAGGGTAAGAAATCCACAGTATCCATTGCTATGTGAGAGATGTTCATGTTCTGCTGTATTAATAGCACCGTAACCTATGCCTGGTGGGGTCACTATGTATTATTAAAATCCTCTCACAAGACCCATTCGGAAAAGCGGGAGGCTTTATATAATAGCCATGAATCAGTCATAAATAAAACACTTTTCCCACAGCGCTGTCCCCAAACCAGATCGGTTCTCACCAGGAAATGCCAGAATTTTATGTGCCGGCTTGTACCTGTGCAGTCCCCTTTGCCATCTGGTTTAAGCTCTTACCTTGGAAACAAAACCAAACCCACCAGGCCTACCAAACCTTTCCAAGTATTTGCAAGGCCACAAGGAAGAGAGGGATGTCTTGGGCTATTGGAGGTCTCGCTCGGTGGTTTTGATGGTGACTTGAGCTTCCCTTAATGATTTAAGTCATCATTTGGAAGCTTTGGTAGCCGGCTCTTCTGCAGAGGAGCCAGGCCCCGTGGGATCGCACATATCCTAAACGTTTTTAAAAGGGAAATCTCCTCGGGCCTGCTCTTCCTGGCTCACACACTCGCGCATCTGAAGGGCACTGCAGAGGCTCTGCTTATCCCTGCCGCCAGGGGCCTGAAATCTCGACTGCCGGCTTTGCTTGCAACTTTGTTTTTTCATAAGGTTCCTAAAGTAATCCCTTTCTAGCCACTAATCTGACCTAGATACTCTAAACTGATTTCGGTGGGATGAAGGGGCCGGTCTTGCCTCTGTGACTCCTGCCGTGGGGCTGGCACAGATCCCTGTGTGAGTAGCTTGAGCAGCCATAGGTGATGAGAGCGTAATTTGGAGGCCGTGGACCTCAGTGTTTGTGTGGCCTGTGTGATGGGGGTGCCCAAACACCTCCAAAATATTTGTAATAACTTGTTATCTCTGTCGTTCCCTTTCCAGCTCGGAGAAAGGAGTGGCCTGTTTCAGTCACAGGATTTTGTTGTTGTTTGCTTGCTTGTTTGTGCTTGTGGGTGGGTAGAAATATGTCAAGGGAAGGCTCGTATTTAAAAAAGTATTTAGCTCTGAAACTAATGAGATCATGCTCATTTTTTCTCTCCTGTTAGTCTAATCTTAGTCAGGCTTAGCTGCTCTGAACGTTGTGACATCATTAGTTGGCTTTAACTGTGTCAGTGACAAGCACGTGCGTAGGAAGCCGAGAGGGCTGGTAGTTCCTAAGGTAGCCAGGAATAACCACAGGAATCCTCATCTTTCCAGCTGGGGACCTTGACCCCTGCCCCTGTGTGGCACCTACCACAGGTACTGAGGTCATGTTTTCTTTTCCACTAGGCTGCAGGTTCTCTTTTCTGACAAGCAAATTTAATTTTTTTTTTTTTAATCCTACCATGATTAAATGATGTGTTAAGGAGTCCAGGTGCAATGAAACAAACCACACTTGGTAAATCTGAGGATGAACATCTTAGCAGAGAAAAAGCTGCTGCTTCTTCCCGATGTTACTCAGGCGCGTGTAGGTTGTTCAGCTGTAGGTAGCTCCGCTGCCTCCACATGCTGTTTTCATAGAGGCACTGAGAAAGCTGAGGGCTGGTGCTGTTTACATGTGATAAAAGGAGCCTTGGAGCTGTGGGCTGCCTCACAGACTGCCAGCACCACCATGGCTGGTACTGCAGCAGCTCTCCCAGGAGCTGCTTACAGAGAGCAGGCAACATGGACCATAGGGCTGAGTCCTCAACACTGATCGGATGAGGACCCTGGAAGTTAAAGACCAATTTCCTAGACCCTTATGCTCATATTGCTGTTGACCAGTGTTCATTCTCTCTGGTAAAGATCGTGGAGTAAACGTGAGACATTCTTGCTTTGCCTTCTTCTCTGAAGCCACAAAACATCAGAGCCCTCCCCGATCCCTCTGTGTTACAGGAGACAAGACCTGTCTCCACAACAGGAGTTATTTCACTTTGGGGTTCTCCATGTATGATTGATACAGATTTTATAAAACTTCTTTTGGAAAACAGTTTTTTGCTCCAACCTCTGTTCAGAAACTGAATGCCAGCGTTTCCTTGTATGCTGGAAGGTTTGGTCAGAGGGGAGACAGTCCCTCTCACAGGACGGGACATGTGGACCACAAGGATGTTCCAAGAGCTGTGCAGAACTGCAAGGAGAATTACAGAGCAGCAGCACTTACAGGCAAGAGCAAAGTGTGTAATTCTTAGCTGTACTGTAGATTACCTGCATGTCACAGAGAGGTGTTTTTGTTCATGCCTTTTAAGGCATGAATCTGTTGTTCTTTTTCTGGAGTTCTCATATCTCTGTAGGTCTCTGAATTAGCTCTGATTTGAGCTCACTTAAAAAAGAAAACAAAAAACCAAACTCATTTTTTTCAGGCATCTGCCCTTAGTGTGGATGGAATTAATTGACTGTAGAAGCAGAACAAGACTAGAGAAGTTGAGGAGGGACTGCTGAATTACTGCTATGTTTGCCTATTAAAGCACAGCTTGGATTTCTCTCATTACTTGCAGTGTGCAGCCGCTCGTGCTCCTCACTCACTCCATGCTAGTGAGTCTGTGAGGGTGTCATTTGTTTACTTACCACGCAGCTCCCTTTTTCATTGCAGGGGAAAAAAAAAAGGAGAAAGAAAACAGTGATGTCACTGCACGGAACGCCTGGTCTATGGAAATTATTCCAGAATCCGACAGCAGTCATCCAAAAGGCTCGCTCAGGGCTTGTTCCCATTTCTGATGGGAGCTGCAGCTAAACCTCTTAATGTGATAAGAGGCATTAGGAATATAAAAAGGCTCCAGCAGGTATTTAAAGCATTGGAAGGTCTGATTTTATAGCCTGTAATCACATATTTACAGTGCTTCATTACTCTAAATTAAAGGTGTGATAAGCAAAGCAACAGCCACTTTCCATAGAAGTCAAGAGAGGGCTGCCTGCCTTGGTTGAGCGACTTGCTATATTGTTCAGAACAACAAGCAAGAAAAGACTTATTTGTTCCACCTTCTGGAAAAAAATAAAAGAACTGAGGGAGATGAAAGGAGGGCAGGGAATAAGCAAAGGAGAAGGAGGAGAATGTGTACTGTGCCAGAGCTCGTGTTCAAATTGCCTAAATGAATACAGCAGTTGAGGGAACGTGGAAGGTGAGGCTCCCATTACAACAGCAAGCTCCCCGCACAGGCTGTGCGCCAGCTTGCAGCTCTCATTTTATTACCCGTTACTCGAAACAAGGCGTGTTGTAGAGTCGAATTACCTTAATGTCGTTAACTCCTGTACTTCCTAGCAAAAGGAATGCTTGATATTGAAAAATAACCTTGTAATATCCCAGATTTTTGAACTTAATTTCCCCACAGCATATTTAAAAGGCTGAAGGGAGGGAGTAATTGAACGAGGCCCACCTGTTTAGCAGCAGTGAGGCTACGTGATGGTGTTTTGGCAGCTCTCGCAGACTGCACGTGCCTGCCACAGACATGAGAAGAATCCAACCAACCACTGCTGTGTGATTTTTATTTGCCTGGCGACTGAAATGCACTAGGGAATAGTGTTCCTAGAAACCTGTTTGTGTTTTTTGCTCTTCAGATTTGCTTCCCGCTCTGGATTAGATCCCTAGCTGGCATTTGCTGGGGGTTCCTGGAGGCAATAGCATTTGGATGTAGCCTGGGAACTGCACTAATCCCCAGTGCAGCCAGTTCACTACACGAGCAATTTTTATTTCAGGTGGCTGGGGACCCACAGCCCATTCTGGCACCTGGATGTTGAGGCAAAGGCAAGGAGGCTGCAGTAGGAAACCAGTAGGGATCTGCACAGCCCATCGTGCTCTTGTAAAAGAAGCAAATGGCAGCTTGGGATGAGCAGCCTGCGGGAAAAACGGCAGAATCCACCAGAGTAGTTGAGCTTTGGTTAAAACTACCAGAAAAACCGAGGCTGGTACAAGGTAGGGCCTTAGGAGAGGTGAGCAGCAAGGGCAGAGAGTCCAGAGGAAGATGACCTCTGGACTCTGGACATAAAAGCATGACCTGCAGTTTAGGGCTGTTTAGTCTACAGGTAGGAATTGCAGGCTGGATATTAGGAAAGCAATTCTGACAATAAGGATAGCAAAGCTTTGGAATACATTGCCAAAGAAGGCTGTGGAGTCTCTTGTCACTGGAAGATTTCCAAAAGAGACTAAGCGAACATCTGCTAGGAATGATAGATCTGAGCCCTCCTTGGAACAGGGAAAGAGTAAATTATACTTAAAGGGATGAAATAAACAGGCCCTTTTCAAACTGTGGGTCACGATACACTTGAATTCAAAGGGGTCATCAGGTGTTAACAGTGGCTGCATTGAGTAGTATTTGACTTGAAATTTCTGCCCCCTCGCATCACATAGTTTTTGCAAGAAGATCTCTAAGCCCAAAGGGAGTAACGCGTTCCAGGAGATGGAAGACATTGTGCTAAGTGGCTACTGAGGGTTTCTCCTGGCCTTCTGGTTCCGTGAGCCCACAGATTTGCCACTGGAATAACGTGATGTGGGCAGGACAGATGGGGAATTCCATTTGGATTCATTTCTTGCAATCATAGCAATACACACTGCTCATGGTTGGCAAAATTTAAGCTAAAATGGCCTTTGGTATCAAAAGCTTTGGTTTGTTTTCTACTGGTAGTCAAAATCTTTCTGTGGAAAGAAAGGCAGGCAGAAATACTTTTTTTCTCCTAGTGTCATTTCTGAAATCACCAAATACATTAGCTCACTCCTGTAGATGAAGCATTATGTAACGTTGTACCCAACAGGCACTGCCTTAAAAAAGTATTTGTGCAAGATGGCTAAATGCTGGAAACTTAGCAAGTCTCCCGAAACAAAGTCTCCTTTTGTCTAAGGACCAAGGTGTATTTTGCAGAAGGGCCTTTTTTATTCTTTTTTTAGAGGGGAGAAAAAGAAATCTGGCTAACTGTGAAACTTGGACATAAATACAAACATCTCTGCAGTGTCTGAGTGAACCAAAACGAGGCAATTGGTGCTGCAGAACAATCCCTAAGTGAGAACTGCACAGCTGATTACCACTGGCCATCTATTAGGAAAAGGCCATTTAAAGCAGGGTTTTGCAGTAATGGCTCTTCCCTGTTAATGGCCTTTAATGCATGTTCCCCTGAACACATGGCCTTTTCTGACTCCTAAATATTGAAAGAAAAAAAGGAAATGTAAGCTATTATCCAATATAACTAGATCTTCTGTATGGCAAGCAGTAAAGCCACACATGGGGTGGGGGAAGAATCAAGTTTTCAGGCATTTGTAGGAAAAAAAAAAAAAACCTTATGGTTTCAAATATAGCCTCTTTTTGGTCTTCACTTCGAAGAAAAGCAGGGAAATTGAGCTTCAGGCATTAAGGTTATGTGCACACACATGCATGGAAACCCACCCACCTTAGGTTATGAAGAAACCTCACCAGCATTGCTGAGAAAAGTTGCAGCAAAATCTTGCTATAATGGATCAAATAATTCGTAGCAACAAAACAAAGATGATGGTCTTGCTTGTATGTCTGTTAATAACATTTAAGTGTAATTATAGTATTTCAGATGCTTTTTAAAAATATTTGATATGGAAGCACTGGTGTTACTTAGATTAATGGAAAGGAAACAGGAATTTCTATTTTATAATAGCACACAATCCAGTTTTTTTCCCAGAATAACGTAAGTTGGAAGGTGCCTTTGCAGGTCATCTGGTCCAGCCCCATGGTGAAAGCGTTGCTGACTTCAACGTTGGAGCATGTTTGTTCAGCAGCTTTTCCCATTGAGGACTGAATGTATCCGAGCATGGTGATCCAGCAGCTTCTCTGGGCACCTGGCCAACCTTGCAGCCCTTGTTGCAAATAATTTCTTCCTTATATCTCATCAGAGATTTTCTTGCTGTAGCTTTTTCCAGTTGTCTTTGTCCTTTTGCTTTGCGCCTTGGGGAAGAGTGTGGTGCCGCTGTCTTCCCTATCCTTCCATTAAGACTGGAGCTAGATCCCCCATCCCATCTCCGTGCTTACCCTTCTCCAAGCTCAACCATCCCAGTGCTTCTGGCCTCTCCTATGTCAACTGCTCCAGCCCTCTGCTTATCTTGGTATCCGGCTGCTGGAATTGCTTCAGGTTGTTGACATCTCCTGTGCATCTGTGAGGAGCCCGGAGCTGGGCACTGTGCTCCAGCTGTAGCCTCCCAAGTGCTGAGGAGAAGGAAATAATTGCTTTCCTCTAGCAGCTGGCACAGTTCCTCCCAACAAGGCATGGAGATCCCTTTGGAAGCAGCACAGTGATTCATAACGGGTAGTTAATCACCTGTCAAGGCCCATGGTGTGCCCAGGTGACGAGCAGCAGAAGGCTTCCAGTTCCCTGATGCTTTCAAGGTAGCTGAGCAGTGGTCAGGGCTCCTTGTCAGGAGTTGCCTGTTTTTTAGCACCAGGTATTAATGTCAGGTCATCTCATCTCGCTGCAGCACAGAACTGATGCTGAAAATCTGCTTATGTGCTGCGCTCATCCTTGCTGATGTGCAGCTCGTGGTTTACATAAGATGTGCGGCTGCAGCCTCTGGTCTAGTCGGAGATTGGGAGCTTAAGGGGAGGTTCTGACAAGGCAGCCCCTTCCCTCACCACCTCTCCCTCTTTCTCTCCCCTTGCCCCTTTTCCTTTAGTGCTGTTCTCCTTCCTAAAATTCAGAGTCACTCCTTTACATAGGATTCCCTATTCCGCAGATTTCTTATCTGCCTACTAAGATCAGAAAACTCAATATAGGTCTAAGCACAAAAATGAGATGTTTTATCTTTCTTCCTATCCTTTGTCTTATCTGTTAAAGAAATCTTTTGATTTTATTTATTTTTTTCCTCTACCTCATAAAACAATCACCGTGGTCTGGTATTTTAGGTGCACTGGTTGAACGTTACTATAGTTGTTAAAAAGAATCATGGCTTCCTTTGCACGTATTGACACACCAAATATCACTGAGAACGAGAGAGATTTTGTCTAGCACTGCTGATGAAATTCTGCTCTCCAGAGAGAAACTACTCCCTCAAAAGCTCACATGAACCATACTGATTAATGAGCTCATTATTATTATTATTATTATTTTCTGAATACCTATCATAGATATTTTGGCTTAGCATCTCTTATCTAAAACTTAGACCGTCATAGTGCCTATTTCAGACTTATCCTAGGCAGAAGAGAAAAGTGATTTTAACTGACTGAACATTTAAAAACACCCTTTATTTCAGGCTATTTTTGCATCTGTTCAGAAGATGCTATTATGCTTTATTTTTGTCTAGATATCTATATATCTATAGATAGATCTCATAGAGTTTTTGTCAGTGTTTCAGTACTTCCATAGGAGAGTAAGCAGGACAAGCAAGTGTTTACTGAGATGCTTAGCTAGGCTTGCTCTCCATGTGCCCATATGCACACACATGAAATCCAATACTTAATTATAATTAAGACTTTGCCAGAGAAAGTTGTAGAGCAAAGTTTCTAATAAATGTGCAGAAATGAAGCTTGAGCAGGTGTTGAAACTATGCAGAGCTTGTCTAAGGTGGCCAAGGTAGGTGCTGAAGTTGGACACCTTGCTGATGCCCAGACCGGTGCCGTTAGAATGCAAGACAGATTTTTATTGTCTATGTTTGAAGCAGACAAGAGATAATGGAAAGATAGCAAAAAAAAACATCATTTCAATATTATGAAATTTTGGTCCAGATGAGGATAACAGAAGCTGTTTAAATATCTTAGGATGCAGAAAATCCATAACCATCTTACTTGCCAGTTCTGGTGCGTGGACTATTACATTTGATATGGAACCTAGTTATAGCTGTCAAAATAAGAACCTCTTTAGCTACACTTGCTTGTTGTCAAGAAGAGATTCAGGATTTCATAGACATGCATTGGAATCCTCATTACTAAGGATGTGCTTGGCATAATTATGCCTATTTTGATTCTTTTGCAAAAAGGTTCTCTGGTAAATCTTATTTTCACAGCAATCTGATTCTGTCATTATTTGGATTTATACTGTAATACAGTGTTAAATACACAAAGACTTAATTGCTAAAATTGATTTTTTTCCAGTAGATATTTCTACTACATGAGATTAAGATGTTTTAAAAACACATTTCTGAGGTATTTAGGCTTGGGTTTTCAGCACAGAAGATGTACTTCTGACAAGATGAATGTTTCCAGAGCAAGTATTGCAAGAACTATCTCGACATAAATCACAAAAAGTATCATTACTGGCCCGAGAACTGTCTCTTGCTCACATTGCCAGGAGGAAGGCCACTCGGCAAAGCAGTGGCTTTGATATATGGATGAAAGCCTGATAGGAACTGAAATGAGACCAAACACTCAGCTCACTTCTTCATGGCAACTCCTCTGTAGAGAAGCCCTTTGTAGGAGATGCTAACGCTTCAGCACATGGTGCAGCCATCGATGATGATAGGAGATGGCTCCAGATTTTGCCAATTTGCTTCTTGCAGCTTCCACAGCCCGTTGGGAGCTGCCAGCCATGCCTGCGGAGCAGAGGTCCTCCATGCTCTTTCTAACTCTCAGCTCATCTCTGTGGATCATGATGGACTGAAGAAAGACTTTCTGTGGGTGACTCCCCTTTTTTGCCTTTTGAGTCATCCTATTCACTTGGAAAATGTCTCATTGATAAATTTGATGAATATTCTTTCCAGAAGATTCCAAATGTTTCTTCTTGGATTCTTGGCTGGTTGGAAGTCATCTCTGCTGTTTTCTTGGAAGGAGGGGGGGGGGGGGGGGGGAAAGAGGGAAGGAAATATGGATAAGATTTTATTTATTTATTTATTTTTTAAAAGGCAACTTTTCAAGGTCATTTTATATAGGGCAGGAACTCTGGAAGTTTCCACACTTGAGAGCAGGCCCACAAGTGTTAGCAAGGACTGCGCCAGTGTGAGGAGCTTTAATTTTTGGACCCAATGCCCCACTTGGTAAAATGGTGGGCCACTTCTGAACGATTATGGATTCATCCTAAATTCCTTCTAAAGATAATGGGAAACTGATGTCCCAATCAGCTATGAACTTTCTTTACAAATGTGACGTGAAAATACCTTTTCTCCTCATGTTCCTGTCTAGAAGAGGCCAACTCTCTGCGAAAAGCACTGAATTTCTCGTACAGCTGACATAAATACAATAACTTCTGCTCTTGCCAAAGAGTCTGCATCCCAAGAGCTGTCTGCTTGCATCTCTCAGGAGCCAGTTCAGCGGTGCACAGAGCAGAAGTGATTTCAGCCCTGCTAGTCAATCTGGGAGCATTTTTGGCAGCCACATGGAGATCTCGGCACCCTTTCCCCAAACATTGTTGCCTAGGCTTGACAGGAGTTAAGGCAGCAGTCAACAATCGGGCTATTTGGGTTGCAGAACTCCTTTCTGGCATTGAATCACCTTAATCCTTGCCAATCTCTCATTTATTTATTTTTATTCTATGGATTTTTTTCCACCTTTCTTGGATATCTGTTTTCCAGCTTGCCAGCTGTGCGTGATCACATTGTCTCTTCCTAGCTGAGCCACTTTCAAGATGCTACTCAAGGGCCCAACCAAAATGGGTTGCCAAATAGAGCATTATCTCTAATTACAGTAGTATATTCCTCAAGACTGTGAAATTATATGTTTAAGAAAGAAGGCTGCCCAGTCGAGACAGTCTCCATGCAAGTGTGAGTAGCTAAACCGGATAAAACAGAGTAAAAATTAAAACTTGTTAGGAGATTTTTTAATTATTTTTTCCCTGCTTTGGAATTTAAAGATTACAGTGTAAAACATGGAGCATTATTAAAGTGTTACTGCTTGTTGAAGCATTCTGTCTCTTTCCTAGCCTAAAAGTTTGATTT
>JAUBOD010000082.1:372213-382248 GCA_032353885.1 Nothura maculosa
ACTTGTATCTTTCTTAAGCTATTTGTACAGTTAATGCCAAAACATCCTAAATGACAGAAGCCCTTAAAACACTGCTGTTTTCTTTAGATAATGGAGTATTTGCATTATTGGAGAAATGTAGCCTCTTATGCTTAGGGAAGCACTAGGGAATAATAATGCAGACATTGACGTAACGTGATCTAGGGTCAAACAGGCAGCTTTACAAAGGGTATAAAGGTGCAGGGCTGGCCGCTTATACAAATATACGAGAGCTTGCTCTTGAAACTGTGGTTTGTAGCATAGGCTGGGCAGGGTGTGAGCAACGGGGAAAAGAGAAGACTCTGAAAACTGGTAATGACCTAATTTTAGATAGTAAACTCCTTAGGATGGCGGTGCAGGAGGTTGACAGGAGCACGGAGCAAGTCCTGCTAAGGCAATACCATAAGCTAGTGGTGCTGCCATGTGGATGGGGACGGAGAGCCGGGAGGTCAAGTCAGAGTGAATCCTCTGAGGACCAGTTTCTTGGGAGTTGCCCTGGTCTACAGAGTACTTTCCCAATGGCAGAAATACTTCACAGTTTCCCCCAGGGTTTTGCTTTGCTTCCTGTTTTCAAGCTCTTATTAACCCTGAGTGTCATTAGGTGCAGCTTAAAAACAAAAGCAAACCCCTCACATCCTCAAAATGGAGATGGAATTAGTGGGGTTTTGTTCTTAGTAGAGTATTAGTCTTTTGCAAATATATGTTGGAGTTGCAACAGTTAGTTACTGTTTGTTTCTTCTTTTTTAAGGGTAAAAAAATGTGCAATTTATTTCTTGGCAATGATAATGTTGGCTAAATGTATCAGCTACTGTGGCTGATGCTCATGTCCTGGATCTATAAAAAGAAAGCAGTGGAGCCAGCCCCAAAACATCTGTGTACGCTCCAGAGACCGGCCAGCTTTAGCAACTATTGCACTTTCTCCTCTTCCACTCATCTTTTGGCCTTTTCTCCGTCCCTCCAGCTTCAACAGTGCCGCTCAAGTGCAAAGCTCCTGCTTTGCAGTCCTGCCGCCTACGTTATCCCTCGCGCACCTCAGCCGCCTCACTGACACAGAAAGAGGGAAAAACACTGTTGCCTCTTTCCCATAGCTCCAACATAAGCCGCCTCTGCCCGGATTCTTGATGTTTGGTGCATGAATCGTTCTCGTCTTTGTGCTTAAGTGACAGCACGTTTCGGTGTCTCCTGTCACAGCTCCCGTTCCTGAGGTGGGGGCTGCCCCGCGCCGGCCATGGCCGCCTCCAGCCGGTTCTGCAACCGTCACGCAGGCCTCAATGGGCCTGAGGCAGCGCCAGGGCCATGAGGGGCATCAAAGAGGGCGGCAGACGCCTGCAAGGGCTGGGGGACACACGGCAGCCCCCAGGGACCTGCACCAGCCCAGGGCAGCTGGTTTGGAAGTGGCAGAAAGAAACCCCTTGGCACCAGCACTGACCTCCACTGAAGGGATAGGGAAGGACACATGGCGAAAACAAGGAGAGCAGGGACTGGGAAGCAGGGAGAAGAGGTGCCCAGGCTGAAGCTGAGCCTGGGAAAGGGCAGGAAGGGTGTTTCCCTACGCCTTAAGTTGTTTATGCTTCTCAGTACCCGAAACAGAAGTCAAAGATTTCTGTTAATTGGCAATAAATTAAATTAAGTTAAATTCCCGCAGTCCAGACTGTTCTGCCTGCTGCACTGGGCTGTGTTCAGAGAAAGTTCTTCAGTTTTATCATGTACAGAAAGAAAAGGAACACAAATTAATTACATTTTCTTTTTTTAATCCTCCTCAGTTGTAAGGAAGCATAGCTTTCTGAAATGCTCTTGAAGTAGCTGCTCTGCTTAAACTCACCAATATTTTTCCTTCAGTTTTAGATCCTGAAATCATTAATTTAAGTGCAGAGGGTCGTAAAACCTCTCTCCTCTGCTCAACATGCTGCATCTTATGGTCATTTGCAAGGCTTTTACAGAACCTCATTTTTCATTAATCTTTCCACATTACCAGAGCATTTTAAAGACTATTCAAGTAGCTTGGAGTTACATATGTACATGTGTGCTTGCATATATGTAAAGGTATACGCGTCCTTGTAATTTTGGCATACTGCTACCTCAGTAACATGGTTCAGCAAACAGCATTATTACGGCAACAAAACAGGAGTCTGTAGGTCCACAGGCATCTTTAGAAGGCAAAATGGTCTGAGGCTTTTAAACCTAACCAAATGGAACTTGTTCCTTGTTGAAATTCTGGATGCTGTGTGCAGTATCAAGCGAACAATAGGAAAAAAAAAAGTTGCTTATTCCAGAATTTTCCAGATTATTGGGTTCCTTGGTCATTCTGGTTGTAGATAATAAAAGTATTCCAATGAATGTTATGGAGCAGAAATGTTCATCAAGCCCAACTTTGCAGCAGAGCTCTGCAGCGCCAGAATAAATGCAGAGCTAGACACAAAGCTGGCAGCAGCATTTGTCCAAGGGACAAGGACCCTGAGGTCCCCTTAGTCAAGGACAGTGTTGTCAGCACCAGGTCAGCCTTAGTGCTTTCTCGTCCGTCTGCCTCCAACTGGACCAAACAAGAGGGTGGGCTTCTCAGAAGCTCCTCAAAACCACAGTTCCAGCTGTAATGCCAGAATGGGTGACATGCTGTTTTAGGGGGCTTCTCAGAGAGCCTACGGCTCTATAGAGTGGGATGCCAGAAGAATTAATTGCAAAGGGTTGTGTGTGGTCTCAGGTCTGCTGGTTATCCATCTTGAGAGAGGGAATGAGAACTTGCTCACAACTGCAAAAACCCTATATCTGAACCAAGGAGTAAGGCCCGTTAGTAGACTGGATTGCAGCAATAGAAATCACTTTGTTTCCTTCTTAAAAGCTGTTCATTCCTCCCTAGCAAGGCCATTTCATTCCGAGGCACAACACGCCCTACTCGCCTCCCCAGTTCTCAGCACGTTGTTCCCCTGCAGAGCCCATTTGTGTGTTGCCCCAGCCTTCATGGAGGCTTTCCCTTGTGTTTGCAGAGCCAGGGCATCTCCTCTTTCCCTTGTGTTTGCAGAGCCAGGGCATCTCCTCATGGGCAAAGCCAACGCTGGCCAGCGGCCTGCAGTGCGGGGCCAGAGCCTGGGCCTGGGCCTTGCTGAGAAGACATGTGGGCGCAGAGGGACATTGCAGAAGGAATTCCTATCACATAAGGATTCTCTTAAAAAGCCTCCCGACAGCTCCTCCTGCTTTGCAAATGTGGGCACAGAGCTTGAATATGGGGGTTTATTTTACTATGATTTGCACCCATTCAGTTTTTAGGGGTGGTGCAGAGAGAGGAGAGGCCAGATTAGTCCATGCTAAGATTAAAGGTTTTTTTTTCAGTGGCCAAGCCCATGGCTGGACTGCTGGTTGTTAGCAATTATGCGCTAATTCCTGGCTCTATGTGAGAATGCACATAATATACATTCAAGGAGAGAAAAATCCTTAATGTCTTGAATCTCTTGCTGCTAGGGAGGACAAAGGGCAAAACTGTGGACGTGTTTAAAAGCTTTAAAAGTGGATCAGATAAGTAAGGAACAATACTTAATCTTTTTCTTTTGTAAGTATTGCCTGTACTAAGCACAGGGGAATACTGCAAGCATTATGATAACATTATCTGAAGAAAAACAGCAGCATTTTGAAGCACAAATATGTGCCTATAGCTGTCAAATGGAATTTCTCTGGGGTGTAAAATACCATGTTGATGTAAATGTGCAGATGAATTGGTTAATGTGTTTTTTGACAACTTGTGGATTACCGTTAATTACCTGGAGCTGAAACAGGACCATTACAGTTTGAAACTGAAAAGAAAAATAGTGACCTACCTGACCATTAGCTGGGTATCATTCAAGATGCAACCAGACTAAAATCTCAAGATTGTTTTTACTTATATTTATCTCACATTTTTATTTCTTCAGTGTAAACTTCCAACGACTGTGTTTGTCGTATAACTTGACAGGGACCTAATCTCCTTTTGGCAAGACCTAGTTTTCACCTGCTTATTTTCCACTCAACTTGCCCTGCAGCCCTTTTGCAGTGATCAGCTAATGCTGCAGTTCCCTGATTCTTCACTGGGGTTAAAAACCCCCAGGACAGGAGAGACAGAGAGTCTGTTACTGAGTCTGAACGGCTGCTGCCTTGTCCTGAATCAGCCTGTACTGTAACTGGGAGTGACTTTGTTTGGATGTGCTTAATTGCAGCCTGTGCTTCACAGGGTCATGTACATTTCTGATGGAGCGACTAAGTGCCTCTTACATTAGTCAGCCTGATCTCCAAATCGTTTGTCATCAACATTCAGCCTACCTATTTCCCAGCAAAGGAAAAGGCAGTCCTGTAAAACAAGTGGAAAAAGAAGGCACAATGTGACAAATGCATCAGCCTCAATCCCTTACTTCTCCATGTCTCTCCGCGCCACTGCATCCAGCAGCATTTCCTCTCTGGAGGATGGGATGCATGAAACTCATCCTGAAGGCTGACAGGATTTTACCACGGGCACGGGCTGAGTGCTAGAAGGTTGCTGCCAACCTTCTCCTCGCCTCCTTCACACAGACTTGTGTCATGTTCAGTCCCTGCCGGGATAAGGACAGCAGATTTCAGAACCTAACCAGAATTCACTGTCACTGTCCTGTCAGACTGGCTGCAATACTATGCAGTTGCAAAAAGAAAAGCTTTCTGGCATGTCATATGCACTAGGTGTACATAAGCAGCAAATGTTTCTTTTCCACTGTTTTTCACTCATGCTAACTATTGCTTTTCTTGTTTTCTTGTCTTCTCCCCAGGAACGAGTGGAATATCTCTTTCTCATAATTTTTACAGTGGAAGCATTTTTAAAAGTAATAGCATATGGACTTCTCTTTCACCCCAACGCTTACCTCCGCAATGGCTGGAATTTACTAGATTTTATAATTGTGGTAGTAGGGTGAGTACCACTGTCTTGTCCTTGAATGTGGGGCATGTGGGAATATGGGGACTGTAGGAGCATGAGGACACAGAAAGAGTTGGTAACATTACAGGTGATGTTAGGGGTTAATGATGGGTCATGTTCCTTCTACCACCACTGTTTCAGCCTGTTCCAAGGCTTTTTAATGATTTGCAAGACATGGAAGTTAAACTGCTTTTTGGGGACAGGGATAAAAAGAGGAAGCCAGGCAAGACTGTTGGATAAACCACTGACTATACTCTTATTGAAAGAGTAAGAGGAAAAATCCTTTAGCGGGATCTTTTAGTTGAGGTTAGAGTTGGATGAGTGAAATGGATTCTGCAGTCTTGTGAGTTTTACTGGTTTTTGTCTTTCCCAAATAAGGATGAACAATTCTCAAGTTCTCGTTCTTACAAACAAATATAAGTTCTTCATTCACACAGTTCTGTTGGTGATTTCAACACTCTCATTTTCTAATGTTAACATTTTAACTTTTGAACTCTTTTAAAGACTAATTTTAATTTTATGGATCACATTGCCACTTTGAAATGCAACCTTTGTAATCCCCCTAACTCCTCTTATGTTTTTTAAGTTAGAAGGTTAATTGATTCCAATAAAGGCAAAATAAAACATCTTCTATTGCTTCAAGATGAGGTTAAGAGATAACAAAGGGTCTTAAATTGCTGTCTAGAAGGAATGATAAAGCAAGGATAATTCACCCCAACACCAAGAACAAGCAGGTCTTTTCCTGTGTAATTTATCCTTTTATCTCTGCCCCTCCATGCCTACAGAGCTTCATTGCCCACAAAAAATTGTAAGCTTTGATTTCTTTTCCAAAGGAACCTGCATCAGTTCTAGAGAAACTGTCCAAAAGGAGCTCTTAACAGTAAAAAATCCCTCAATAATTTCTCCCCCAAACTGAAGTCCAGGTGGCCTCTTGGCCACTTTTATGGCTAAGAGTTAGGAAACACTGATGCCTGAACATGCTGTTTTCCAACACCATGGAAAAATGAGGATGGAAGGAGGGATGGCAGTGAGGAGAAAGAGGACAAGTTAGAATGTATTCTTTGTTCCAAAACATCCCCATGTCCAGGTGGGCACAACTTTTCTTCCTGCAGCCCTTCTTACTTTGGCTCTTCATTGCTACTTGAAGCCAGAGGATGTCAAAGCAAACTGGTCATTGGAAACTGGTAAATCTCCCACCCTGTCATTGATGTCCAGGTCTACAGCAGGTTCTACCTACAAATGCCCTCAGACATCTCATGTGCTTGGGAACCACTGTTGAAAAGAAATGTTGGAGAAACAAAGGTGTGTAAATGTGGTTGTTCCCTTGCTGTTTATATGAGAAGGAGACTTTTTCAACCTGTCTCCTCCTTTTCCCCCTGGAATATAGAAGAGCAGGGATCCAGAAATCAGAGGGCAGCTGCACTTCAAGCACAGTTCTTTTCAATTTTCCTGTTAGGGCAGTTAATCAGCAAGATGATATTCAGGCTGAAATTAATTCCCTTGCCAATAAGAGAAGCAGCAGCTCTAAGTTGTTCTGTCTGCACTTGCCTCCAGCAGCTCTCAGTCTATAGATGGGAAAGAAAAAATGGGACTGGAGAGGGATTGCACAAGTATAATAAACCTGGCCAAGACCCCAAGGTCTCTGTTGAAGAGCAGCAATCTCAAGCCACAGATTTCACTTCAAGGCCAGATGAGTTTCTTTGATGTTTATCAGTTCACCTCACTTGTGCACTATCACAGCCTAGGCTGGTGTACTATTTATTTCTCTGCACAAACTCTCTGCAAGAATCAGGTGCTGCAGTCGTCTGCTCGTGTTCTGCCCTGCCTTTTCCATTCAGAAAACCCTCCATGATATTATGCTTAAATTCTGTTGTAGTTGGATATTATGGTAGGGAAGAAGTCCCCTGGTAAAAATAAAATAAAATGAAATAAAATAGAATAAAATAGAATAAAATAAAATAAAACAAAATAAAATAAAATGGAGGAAGAAAGCAAGTACAGAAAAAAAGGCTTATAATGAAATTTCCTTGCTGCCTTTTTCCTGCCCCAATAGCCTGAACTATTGGAAAAGCTGACTTACTTGAATGCAGTTGTAGTGCCAGGCGAAGGAGTTTACTTCTAGGGGGAATAAAGGATGATGAGCAGCTAACACGGGAAGCACCAAGTCTTGAATTGACTCTGATAACTGCCACTCATGCTTATTCTGTTTTAGGAATCATCTTCATTTTCAGTCATGACTGCCCTTACTAGAAAAATATTATATATATATATATATATATATAAAGGCCAGGTGATAAGTACTTCCATTGCAGTTGGAAGTTAAGGAAGCAAACCTAAGACAGGTTCACTGTTGACCTAGTAGACACAGCTAAGCACTATGACTTCGAAGACAGAATACAGAGAAGCTGACTTCCTTTGCATTAAAACATACAAGTTAGTAGAGGATAAGGAATGGAAACATATGGGAGCTAGCATCAATTATGAAAGCAATCTCGATTTTTATAAAAATGGGTATTTTAAGCTTTTCTGCACCTTCTGAAGTATGTCTCCTTGCTATCTAAAGGAGTGCTAGACTCTGCGTTTCTAATATGGCCACATGAATACGTAGCAGGAGAGGGGACTATTGCAAACAGCTATTGTGTTTCCTGCAGAAGGGATGCACTTCAGACCTGTAGGCCTGTAGCAGCTTAGCATTCTTGCAGCGTGGGAGATCTGCTTATTCATCGGCTAAGTCCTTTAAAGCTTGATTCTAGCTTATCTTTAAGTAGCCTATGACCCTGTATAGCAGCACCATTAAATACTGCTTTGAAGAAATTTTTCTGTGTGGGTATCAATCAGAGGCTCTGTGGATAAGAACATTATTAGTTAAGAGTGGAGATCATGCCCCTAAGCTGCTTAATGAGCTACAGCCCACAAACAATAACCACTAGTCAAAGTGTTTCCTGCTTCCTTCAGTCTTACTGCTCCTCTCCTGTGAAACATAAACTTCCAGATACAGCCGTCATGTCCTTTAACATTAGGCTTTTGGAAGAAGTCTCTCATAAGAGAGACAGACATTCTCCAAGGACCCATAGAAGCTGCTTAAAGAACCAAAAAAGAGTGCCAGAATTTGAAAGTTACTCTTACTTGGTAAGGAAAGCAGTGAATCTATTTGAAAAGGCTAATTCAGAAGAGATGTGAAAATGTGGTCACAATACATGTCTTGCTAGAGGCCTATAGGGAATTTCCAAAGGGTAAGCCCAAACAGCTCCACACTGACAAATCGCAGGTGAACTCTAAAATATGGTAAAAAAGTCATGATACTTTACTTTTCCTTTGCACCTATAAGGATTCTTTCAGTTGTATTTTTTTCTGCTGATTTTTGGCCTTAAAATTCCAAGCGCTCTATTTCCTCTATTTTCTGGAGGTCCTTGACAAGCTCTTTCTTATGCTATAAAAATCAGCATGCCCTTCCTCACAAAGGAGGAGATGAAGAGCTGGAAAGCAGATTTCACTCCTGTCATGCTGCTGTTGGGGTCATCTAGCAAAGAGAAAATCTTTTTCATTTTTCAGATGTCAAAAAGGAAGCAGAAAATGTAGGCAAACACTCAAGCTAGCCTTATATGTCAGAGATAAATGTTAAAAAGAAAATGTGGAGTTGGTCCACTCATGTATATGTATATAGATATTAGAAATTTATTTTTTGCCTTATGGTTCATCTCTGTTAAATTAATTTAGGTGTAGTCATGTCACAGGTGAAATCCAGAATTCAAGCTAATTGTTATTTGTGCCTCATTGGTGGAAACTGCTGCATCCAGGTGAAAATGGGATGTGAAGTTAGGTTGTCAGAAAGTAGTTGTCTAGGAGAAGGTAAGACTGATTTTCATATCCTTTTTTAAAACAGTTGGTGAAATTTTCAGTGGCCACAAGAGATTACCCCTCTGAATTTTTACATCATCCCAACTTTGATTTCTGTGGCAGCACCGTGTTCTCCTGCATTGTGCTTGGAGCTTACATTTCATCTAACTCACCTACAGAGAAGCAAAGGGGAGAACAGCCCCTCACTGCACCAGCTCTACTGGGGGCTTCTCCCAAAGGTTTTCATCAAAGAGTAGGCCTTCCCTTAAGAAGAGCGAGTAGCAGGATTCTCAAAGTTTTATGTGAGCAGTAAACATCCATCTATCTCTTTTAGAGCTGGAGAACAGTTATCTGACAAAGTAAGAGGACTCTACAGACTCATAGAAGCTATAAAATAGGTCGTGGGTTTTCCCAAGAAGAGGATAATGGAAAGGAAGTCTGAAGTCCTACATTTCCTCTCTATCTAATCAGCTGTGCTGTTATGAACAGGCCTTTCCTTTTCCCTCGGAGTCGTAATGAAGTTATGGCCAAATGAGCATGTGGTAGTTGTATCCTCTGAGTCACAGCAGTCTGTCCGTGCCCTAGCTCAGGAGGCTATAGACGCAATGGGATGTGACAGGAGGTCCTCTTGAGTTGGAAGGGTGGAGTAGATATTCAGTAGGCCAGGTTTAGCCCCTGATGTAGAAAGGGAGGGGAGAGAAATCTCAGAAATAAAAAGTTGTACTTCATTGGTAAAAAGCAGGTTTAGTACAGAGGGAGCTTGGAGTTAAAGCAGGATTAGCAGGAGTCATGGAAGTCAAGTTTAGATGTTGGTTTTTAAATGAGGAGTTGCAGGTATGATTGCAAATTCCTTCTGAAGTGCAGCAGCCGTAAGACTTTGGGTAGCTCGAGTCGACACATTCAGCGTGTCGGCTGTGGAGCTCATGGGCAGGGTCAGTTGGCCTCGTGTTGGTCAGCTGCTGCATTGGTCTGGAAAGGCAGGTTCCAGCTCCATGGGAGTAAACTGATTTACTGATGTTTCTGCTTCCCCTAGTTTGACTTAGTGAGTCTTACAGTGCAGACTGCAGGAGCATGGCTTGCCTGTTGCGTGAGTGCGGGAGAAAAAGCCCTTAGTAGCTGTTGCCAAAAACTACTGTTTGTTAACAAAACCTGAGTGCAGTGGTATTGGGGCGCAGGAGAGCAGACCCTCATTTGTGCACAGCCACAGACTCAGAGTTCTTTATCTAAGACTCTCATCTTCAGAATCACCAGCCAGAGCTGAGAAAGAAAGAGCA
>JAUBOD010000082.1:399733-413073 GCA_032353885.1 Nothura maculosa
GCCACGTGACAAGAGGCACTGGGCACAAACTGAAGGACAGGCAGTTCTGTTTTCATGCTTAACCAACCTGCCTGCCTTCTGTGGTGGGGTGACTGCCCGGGCAGATGAGGGGAGAGCCGTGGGTGTCATCTACCTGCACTTCAGCAAGGTTTTCAGCACTGTTTCGATAACATCCTCATGGGGAGGCTCAGGAAGTGTGGCCTAGATGGGTGGACAGTGATTGAGAACTGGCTGGATGGCAGAGCACAGGGTTGTGGTCAGTAGCATAGAGTCTAGTTGGAGACCTGTAGCTAGTGGTGCCTCCCAGAGGTCAATCCTGGGTTCAGTCTTGTTTAGCTTTTCTGGCAGTGACCTGCAGGGAGGGACAGAGTGCACCTATCATCACCAGTCACAGTTTGGAGTGATACAAACCTGCACCTAGGGAGGAATAACCCCATGTAACAGTGCACGGAAAGCAGCTTGACAGAGCAGCACCCAGGGGCTGGGTGGACAAGATACCATAAGCCTGTCCTGTGCCCTTGTGGCTGTGAAGGCCAAGGATGTCCTGGGTTGATTTAGGAAGAGTGTTGCCAGTAGGTCACAGAGGAGATCCCCTGTGCCTGCTCTGCCCTGGTGCAGCCACATCTGGAGTGCTATGGAGAGACTCCAGCTTAGGGCCATCAAGTTGATCAAGGGCCTGGAGCATCTCTCCTATGAGGAAAGGGCAAGAGAAGAGTGAGAGGGGATCTCATCAATGTATACAAATAGGTGAAAGGAGGGTGTCAAGAAGATAGGGCCAGACACTATTCAGTGGTGCTCAGCATGAGGATGAGATGTAACAGGCACAAGCTGAATGCAAGGGAATGCAAGGGAGAACTTCTTGAGTGTGAAGGTGATGGAGCACCAGAGAGGCTGCAGCATCTCCTTCTCTGGAGATACTCAAGACCCACCTGGACATGATCCTGTGCAATGTGCTCTAGATGACCCTGCTTCAGCAAGGGTGGAGGTTGGACTAGATGACCTGAGAAATCCCTTTCAACCTCAACCTGTGGTTCTGTGATTATTCCTGAAGTGCCTCTGTTTGTTCTGCCTGTTTCTGATGCTCCCTCTGTTCCTTTCATTCTTCTTCATCTGCTCTCTCCACTTTACACCTTAGATTTTAATGATTGTCCAGGTCTGATTCCTCATTCCTGTCCCTGCAACAGCTACTGATGTTGCAAATGGCAGCTTGAACTGAGAAAAATAAGGTGACTTGCTTGCAGCAACGGTATTGCTTGACAGCAGTATCAGGAAGTGGTGATGTGCACATATCCCTCAACACTCTGAAGCAGCATCTTCTGAAAGAGCATTTCTAGAAGGGCTGCATGGCTAAAGGTTTTAAACCTGCAGAAAATCTCTGAAAAATTCAATGGTAATGTATATACTGCTTGTTAATTAGCAGATTCATCTGGGTTTGAAAACATGCTGCCTCAGTGAGGTACTGCAGAGCACACCCATCAATGATAACATTATTCAATAGCTCTTCTCTTCAAAGTTGGTTTATTATCCTCAAGAAGCTTTTCTCCAATTAACCTGGCTGAAGCACCTGTAAATCTCCTCCTGATGGTGCGTGTTGCCCATGGCTCTCTAAACACCATGCCCTCTCATGTCTATGGTGCAAGCTTTGATCTTACAAGCACAGCTTTGTAACACAAGCACCATTGGTTTGTGTTGATATTATCTCCTCTGGACATAGGAACTACGATACAGCACTTCAGTGCTGTGGTGAATAATGAACCCTGTTTTAAAATAGAGAGCTTTTGGTTCATCATTGCACCTGTCCTCAATACCCTTTCAAATCCCTGGGTAAATCATTTGATGAAAGTCAAATCGATTAATAATGATAATGAAGGGTAAGTAATGCAAGACCTGGCCTTAGAACTCTAGACCTTGCCATCTTGGCTATCTTTAGGATTAATGAAGCTCCTAATATCACTAAAAATGGAGACCTTTGCTCCTGTGTAAATGTATTTGCAGCTACAAATGTTTACAGCTACAGTGCTTCACTTCCTTCAGATTCATTGACATCTGTACTTTTAACCTTCTTTAAATGTTTTACATTGTTTTGGAAAAGCTGTGACCTTTTATTTTCCAAGGAGCTTCACATTCTCTTCTGCTGTAAACTAATTGGGCTATGTTGGTGTGGAATATTCTTCACTTTATATATTTAGAATCAGTAGATAATGAATTGGGCTGGTAGGAAGATTGGGGGAAAATTTTGGCTGCTCTTGTGATCTCAGCAATAGTTTCTTCCCCTGTGAGATTACCTATCCAGTGTATATGCCTCAAGTAACTGAGCCAACAGAGCATCCTGCTCATGTACAGGATATTTTTTGATTCTGCTCCACTTAAGGAACACTTTTCTAAAGCCAGAATATTTCATGCTGAATGTTTCCCTCTTGAATGGTCGTATGGAACATTAGCAGGTAGCTGAACTGATTGCAGACACCTGAAAAAGAAATGACTAAAGAGATGCTAGGAGCCAGCTTGGGATTGCTAGCAGACAGTGAATGATCTTATTGACCTGGCTGCTAATGGTTTCTGCTGCATGGTGAGCAAATGCAAAGGGCTTGTCAAGAAATGGGTTGTTCTTATTAGAAAGTATTTAAACTTGTTAAAAAAAAGAGGGGAGGGAGGAGAGGAAAAGGCAATAAAAATGAAAATCTAAGATCTTAGATGATAGGTTTTAAAAGTTAATCATTGTCACAAACTCCTGGCAGACAGTGGCAAATGTCTGTGTAACAGACATTTACAACTCATGAATCACATTTTTCAAAAATCACAGCTAATATGAACTTCTTTGTGGAGATGACAGCATTTGTAGGAGACATTAATGGCTTTGGCTCTCAGACATTGCAAAATCATGAGCTTGTGATCGTTCTGATCTGGCTGTTTGTATACTATAGAGTCCTAAAGGTCTCTTAATACATCCAGTATTAATAACATGACAGCGACAGTACTCCCCATCACTGCTACCTGCAATAATAACTTTAAGAACTTCATAAATGCAAAGCTTTGGAGACTGGCTTTCTTATTCTGATTTTGCAAGGGAGGAGAAGGAGACACAGAGGGACCCATGGATCTGCAGATTGTGTCGGATGCATCCGAGGGTGCAGCTGCTCATCACGTTGGCAGGCGATGCTCTAAGTCACTGCCAGCGCCGTGCTGGGAATGTGTGGCTGGCTCAGGAACAGGAATTACACTAGTCTCATCCTGTAACCACTGTGTAGTAACATTTTGTCCATGCCCCTTGCTGGAGACTTGGATAGAATCTGTTACAGTCATCCCTAAATCTTGGTGCAGAACCAGCACTGCTGGTTTTAAATCTCCTTCTATTCAAGCTAAGGTAAGGTGAGGTGGATCTGAAGTGAGGAGAGGTCCCAAGAAGGCCAGGAGCTCCCAATCAGCAGGAGCTTGGTGGTCCTTCTCCTTGAGACTGGTATGATGTATGTTGGGAAGAGCCCAAAATCTGAAGAGTTGAAGCTTCAGCTTGCCATCCCTCCCCACACTTCGTAGTGTGTCTATTGCTCCCCAGTATTTATTCTCTTGCATGTCTCACCATTCTTCTTGTCCTGATTCAATTCTGGGTGTATTTTGCTTTTTCCATGCATTAGCTCCTCTGAATATTATCTGCGGATTGCCTTAGGTCTGATTTTCAAGAACAGGCCAAACAGCTAATGTGTTCCTTCCCCACAGCGGTGGCATTTCAGTGACAGGTCACATTATACCTGTTTTATTTAGCCCGGGGTTCAAGCTGCAGTGTTAAATTGTGCAACACTGGGAATCTTTAGGAGGGAAGGTCCTCTGTAAATTTAATGTTTACATCATTAAGATAATGATTTCTGGTAGTGGTAGGGAACTAAGTTTGAAATGATATATTATTGTGCAATTTATAGCCTCCCATAGGTGCTTTCTCTAAGTTTTGTTCCCTCACTGTTAAGTTCTTCCTTCTGCTCTCTCTGCAGGTCTCCAGGTGGTTTTAAATTCAATTATCAAGGCCATGGTCCCCTTGTTGCACATTGCCCTGCTGGTGCTGTTTGTCATCATTATCTATGCCATCATTGGACTGGAGTTATTCATGGGGAAGATGCATAAGACCTGCTACCACGTACAAGGGGGACTAATAGGTAAGAGACATGATCTATGATATGGAGCCCGTTTCTTGGGTTTTCTGACTTTTATGTAAAGAGTTTTACCAGTGCAAACTACCAGGTGCTCCTGCTCTGTCAAGGCAATTCTTACATAGCCATATGACAGTGTGTGAGTGCTAGGGCAAACAAGAACACCTAGTAGGAAGCAGCTGTGTGTGAGGATCCTGGAGTGCTGGGAGCAGCAATAATACTGCTCAAAATCAGGTGCTGCTGATCTACCTGCTGCATTGAAACAGACTCCAGGGTGAATGGAGACAGGCAATGGGCAGAAGCTGTGTTGGTTGGAGAGCACTTAGTCATGCTCAGGTGTGGTTAGCAATGAGCTGCATAAGCAACAGCAGGTACAGGAGACAAACCAGACAAGGACAAGTGAAAGCCACCTGAGGCTAGATTTTAGAAGAGTCCCTGAGCAGTGAGTTTGTAGATGCCTTCAGACCAAGCACGTAAGTAAAAAGAGAAGAGGAAATAAACAATGATTTTCTGAGGGAAGCTTTCCGCATGTAATGAAGCTTTTGTTCTAGCCCTGGAAGTGGGTGGCCTTTGCTCCCTGCTGTGTATGTGTTGGGGAATTCAGAAGAGTGGCAGTTCCTCTCTGCTGCCCCTTGGATTTGAATCAACTTTCATGTGGAGAGACTGCCTCAAGAGCAGGAGTTGGGCTTTCTGTTCTTAGGCACTTTAGGTGCTGGACTGTAAAGGCTACAAGCAAAACTGTCACTTTGTTGTAGATTTTTTGTGGTCTTTGCACACTAAAAGCCAAGCTGAGCTTTTTATCGAATCTCCCAGAGGCTCCAGCAACACTAATGTAGTGATGATTTCACCACCAGCAGACTGAGCTGGAAATGAGCTGGCATTGTAGAATTTAATGACTCTAATATTTTATTATTAGTCCCATTCCCAAGGATATCTTCATTTTAAATCTGTATGAGGGTAAAGGAACATCTAATTGAGGACCAGTACCCTTTTTGTTTTCAATCACAGGCTATGACTGCAGTTAGAAGTGCAGCTAATGAGAAAGTAAGGGTATGTTCATGGGAAGAATTACATGAATTCATCAGGAAAGGACTTTTGTGTAGTCTCTTCAGTTGTATTTTTGATCATGCATATTACCATTTGCTCTTTATTATTTGATTTACCCAATTTGAGCGGCACTGATACCCTCTGTGCTTGTGGGTGACAGTAAATGGGACCCACTTCTGCTCCTAACCAAGAAAACAGCATTTTGGGGGAAGTTATTTCAGAAGTTCTTTATTTTCTGCACTTATAATATTTGCGGATTTCTTTTTCTGGGAGTGGTGCTAGAGCCATAACGACTCTTTGGTTGTTTTTAGATCACTTAAGTGTATATATTTTCCTCTATACAGTTATTTATGCACAATTATTACACAATTACTACGCATTGCAGAATCTAATTCTAATGTTACTGTTCCTGGCATGCCCCGGTGTAAATTTCATCCGAATACCTGCATCTGTTGTAAACGCACCACAAGGCTCTTATTAAAAACTACTCCCACTGCGGGATGTTTTGTTTGTATAAAAATGCTTTATGTAGCATTTTTCACATACCAAAGTATTTAAGCACGTTTGATTCCCAGATCTCTGGGAACACCTGTGCAGAGCAAAGAGTGGATAATCAAGCATTAAAGTCTTACAGAGCTTCTGAGCACCACGTGGCTGCTAATAAAATGCCACCCGGCCTCTGCCCTGCAGCAAGCGGAGCTCCAGAGGTTCTGCTGCAGCTGAGCTGCAGCCCAGGCCCAGGTCATGCTGTTTGCAGAGCACTGGGGCCCGTCAGCTGCAGGGGTTCTGCTTCCTGCAGCAGCAGTGCCCACGGTGCTGCACTCACCTTCCATGATTAAACCAGCCTGCCAGGGATACGGGATGAAAACTCTGCCCGGAAACGCGCAGCCTGAGGAAGCACCGTAAACGTGACCTAGTGTTCCCTCTGATGTTGAAGAGTGGTTTTCTTCTTGTGAGAAGGATATGTGTTAAAAATTGTATGTTTTGGTTAGTTGCAAAGTTTGGCAGCTTGGCCTTTTTTTTTCTTTCCAAGAAGAAATTGAAGCAAAACATCCCCCTGCCAGTTCAAATTGACCCTATTTCCTGCGTGTTGTGTCTTCAGAAGGGTCTGTTCATTCACTGCCCAATGTCTTTGTCAAAAACCAACATTCTTCCCTTGTTCATAGCGTGTCCAACAGCAACTGAACTTCCTCCCGTGCTTTTTCCTTCCAGACACCCCAGCAGAAGATGACCCCTCTCCGTGCGCGCCGCAGTCGGCGCACGGGCGGCAGTGCCAGAACGGCACGGAGTGCAAGGCGGGCTGGGAGGGCCCCAAGCACGGCATCACCAACTTCGACAACTTCGCCTTCGCCATGCTCACCGTGTTCCAGTGCATCACCATGGAGGGCTGGACCGACGTGCTCTACTGGGTACGTGTCCGAAAATGACGAGGCGAAATACCTGCTTTGTGCACTGCAGCGTTAAGATTTGGGTGCTTTAGCTCCATCTTTGCTTTTCTTGGTTGTTCTGTATAGGCAAGGCATGGCTGCTAGCATGAAGCTTTGATTAACTTGATATTAGCGGGGGATGTGGGAGATTTTGACTGGCATGGTTAAATCAAATGTCAATGTTGACTTGCTGTTAATAGTAAAATCCAGAAGGATTGCACATGGTTTGAAGACTTGCAGTGTACCTTTGTTGACCAAAATGTCACGTAAGGACCCTCTCTGAAGAGGTTAACTGTCTCATCTGTCTCCAGATTACTAATGTAAAAGTATTTGTAGAACGAATAATTGGGTCCTTTTCCTGTGACATTGAGGTTACAAAGGCACTACACTTAGCTACTCATAGATTTTAAAAGGCCTCACAAACCCCTCTTCATATCAGCACTACTCCTCATTCTGAATTTTACCCTAGTACTAATTCTTGCCCCATTCCTAACTCAGATAATGGTCTAAATCATGGTTTATAAGGTTATTCCAAACATAACCTTATCTTTATCTAAATGCAAAATTTTAAATGAACTCATCTTTTACCCTCATTTACCCTGCCCCTGGAAGTTTCAATATCTTTAGTTTCTCTGCAGTAATTACTGCTGTGCTAGGAAGTTTGGTAACGATACAGTTACATTATAGGAGTTAAAAGCAGATACAGTCTTAAGCTGCAAATCAGCCAAAACATTTTCTGGATTTAGCTGTTGCCATCAACTTTTGCAGCATTATGTTATGGTCTGGGAATTCAATTCAAATACGGCTCTGTCCTGTCTGCATTGGGCTGACCTGAACTCTGAGTACATTTGAAGATTGACATGTTATGACAACACCTGGTTTTCCAAGATGGTAGGAATTCCAGTGTGAATAGGGCTTGTGCTACAGTGCATGATGGAAGTTAGCTCAAGACAACCTGAAGCACATAGAGTAGTCTGAACTGAAGCAGGCTTGCTCTGTTAATCAGCATCAACTTCTCTTTTAAACACGAGCCTGAAGCTGCATTCTCCTCGCCAATGAGTTAAAATCTACAAGATTTTCCTGTGAATATTTAGCCTATGGAAGAGCTAAAAGTTGTCTTTCTATCCTCTTGCATTTAGATTTAAATTGTTCCTCTAACTTTTTTCTAGCCCCTGAGATAAAGGGCAGAGATCCCAACACAGGTAAAATATGAGTCTCTGCAACCAAAAGTTGGCTTTATTTGAAAAGAGGGGGTCAATTGATAAAACAATGAAGAAGAGCAGAAGTTAACTTAGAAAAGGACCTGGGCAAAGTTGCTCAACTATTCAACTATGGCTATATATAATATAACCATTTATATGGTTACATAAATAATATAACCATATAATAAGTTCCTCCAGTCCCCTAGTGCCATCTTTGTGTGTTTGAGAGGACTTGTGGATTGTTCAGAGCAAATAGAGAAAGTATAAAGTATATCAGGAATAAACATGAAGACACCTTTTGCACTGCATACATTTTTTTTCCCTTAAACCTTATCTGCAGGTGCTCAGAATTTCCTCTTTTTACAAAAGACCCAGTAAATCCTAATTCTTTTGAGTTCATGCATCACTTCTATGACTGGATGTCAATCATTTAGAACTCAACTATCAGTTGTCTACAGAATAACAGAAGCCAAAAGCATATATTCACTGCTAAATGATTTTCTACCATGACTGCTGCAAGTGGTCTCATTTTTTTTATGGCATCCCTACAGCAGCCTGAATTTTATCAATTGGCTTTTGTTTATTATTCAGATGGGTTTTTCACTAATTTCCTTAGTTTTTTGTTTTGTTTGAAAAGATAGTATGGCGACCTGAAACTAATATAGATGGATGGTCATTATTTTCAGGGACATTTTAGCTTTATAGCTTTACTTGAAAGCTTGCTTTCAATACACAAAAGTAGTATTTGTTATTCCTAGTTGAAACTATAAAAACTAGAGTTAACAATGCAGATGCAGTTTCAGTAATGGAGGAGATAGAAACTTGGTTTATAAAGAAAACGCATACCATCTGTGTTTAAAGGCCTCGAAATACAACATTTAACTCACATTACATGCACCTGAACACCTGACACGATAGACACACAGAATTAAGTTATCCTGAACAAACCTTAGAGTGCAGTTGTCTCCTTGACACTTCTTGCCTCTTCATGTTATCTCAGCCAAGTGTCTGGAAGTCAGCACTGATCTTGAAAATGGCCATACAGGTGGTATTTGAGATGCTCTGGGTGTTTCCTTCTGCCAGGAGGTCTTTGGTACTCTTGGGACGAATATTGATTGGACAATTATTACAGTGAAAGCCTCTGAGAAGCATTATATCAGACTGATATGCAGAAACCATCTCTAAACACTCATAGTGCAATTTCATCCATGTGATTTATACAATTTTATAAGTCCATGCAAGTAGCATTCTAGATTAAGTTGGCCAAATCCAACAGGAAGAGTCCTTTCGAGCAGTGAAGAGTTGATGCAGTATTTCAACAACCACGAGTGAGGGAAAAATTTTAGTAAGTGGAGTTAGGATATAAATAGTTTTATAAAACATGTACATGGACCACTGTTTCTTTAATAAAGACTGAGTCCTATTTAACTCTCTCTGTTCCCTTTTGCAGCCAACAAAGAGTGGACTAGTAGTAGGCAACTGATTGTGGGTTGTCGTTCCACAAGAGAGCAGAGAGGTAGGAAGATAGTCTCAAGTAGAGAGCACTCTTGAGGATCCACATGTGCAGTGAGGGTCTGCAAATTAAATATTGTTCTATTAGTAAGTGTATCTTCACAGTTAAATATTCAGACTTAATATTTCTCCACTTTATCCTCAGACTGAGAGTTGATTTTACAATTTAATCGGAAAGGGAAGTATAGATCAAAGAAAGACTTAGGAAAGAGTCTGCAAATCAGTTTTGCGACTGAAAATTTTAGGTCATGATTTTCCAAAATGATTCCTTTCACTTAACAATATAAGCTACTGGTTTGATTATTAAGAATGCTGAGCTTTCAAAGTTCTCAGTTCATTTAAAAATCAGGGTAGACACCAAGTTTCAAGTCTGGTACTGCTGAGGTCAATGGCAAAATTCCTAGTATTGCCACAATGTCACAATCTCACTTTCAACCTTGCCAAATCTCATAGTCTCTGGGTGTACCACATGCAGTCAGATGCACCACACATGGATTTGAATTGCCTGTTCAAGGCCTTGGTGTTTGTTGTGGTAACCTTCAAAGGACCTGCTTGTGGACAGAAGGAGCTTTCTTTGCTCTCGCCTTAAATCTGAAAATAAGAGCCTGACCCAAAACTTAGCAGAACAACAGATAAGGCTCTAGGTTGATCACTTGCCTAGAAACGTTTAGCCAGTGCAGCAGTTCCTTGGTTTGAAGGTTTTGTAAGTGTTTTTCAATTATGCCTTCCTATCTCCTAAAAATAATTGTTTCTGAGAGATACCTAGATACCTGAGATTCACTCAATGGGAAAAGCTTAGCACATTTCAATATGATACCCTAAAAAATAAAACAGTAATTTCATAAAACCTATGTCTATCTTTTGTCACACTTTGCAAGCAAAGTTATGAACTGCAGGTTCGTAAGTTAGAAGGCTACATGACCTTCCACAAGGTCCAATTCCTGGACTGCTAATCCATTTAAATATCTCTTCAAATTTTGCCTTCAGGTTCCCAGTTCCTCCTTCATGCTTCCCATAATACTCTCTTAGCTTTTCGTCTCGTAAGTGAAGTTTGTCTCCTCTATCATGGAGTGTTATTTCCCAGCCTATGATCTACATGCTCATAAAAAAATAACAAGGGACAAGAAAGCCATGAAATTTTATTCTTTAAAAAAACTTGGTATCAAGAAGATCAATACACTTACTAGGCTTCTCCCTCACTCAGCAGATAAGATTTGTGAGTAGGGTAGCTTCTTTTGAAGCATGAAAGAAAAATTATGGGGAAAAAAATACAGTTTGACCCAGCTGTAGTGACAATTAAGGTAGTTACTTGCAATGAACTAATTTTTTTTATTTAAAAAACCACATTGGACAAGATGAAAAATGAGTGTAGAACAACCTTGTTGACTCTTTGCTGAAGGGAGTCTTAAGTGGCCATAGGAGCACATCTCCTAACCTGCCTCGTTCTTGGAAGGTTTGCTTTGTCCTGCTAAAATTTCCAGGTGTCTTTGTCTCAAATGCAGGCAGATCGTGGAATCATTGGAATTGACAAGTGCCTCTACTGATCATAGTATCTCCTGTGTGCTGTAGCAAAATTGAATTTGTTATTCCCAAGCTGCTGCTTAGTACATCAGGCACTAGCATTAGCAGCTTGTTCCCTTGTGCAGACACCTAGGCCCATTTCAGAAATGGGCCCTCAGTCCTGGGAACTTTCAGCAGCAGATGCAGACAAAGGTTACAAATTGAATCATTTTGCATTTTGTAATCAATTTCCATTACAGTCCATTATTTCTTATTGTATTTTTGACTAATGAGGAAAATTAATCCCTGTGCAGTTTGTAACATCCTGTTGAAGTATTTGTAGGCATTTAGTGTCTCCCTTTAATCTTTTTCTAATCTGAGCCCATCCATTTCTTTTAACCTCCCCTAATGGGACTTGTTTTTAATTATTTTTAATCAGATTGTTGCTGTCCTTTAGGGGAAGTTTTACTTATGAGTTAAATATAAACTGGACAGTGCCCTGTCTCTAGACTGGGCTCTCATCTTTGTGTTGCAGGCCTGCGGCACAACGTACAAAACTGTCCACTACAGCCTCTGTTGTAAGGACCCAGTTTCTCTCCCTCCTGCATCTAAGAGCTCATGTAAATAAATGCAGACAGCAGAGAGCAAAATCAAAATGCAGTCGGGTGTCATCATATTTATACTGCTGAGTAACAGAGAACCTGGCCTTGAGGTGCTCTCCATACAGCTAGGCCATTGCAGCATGAATTACAGGATCAAGGAATTCTACATGATCTACTTGATGATTATTAATGAACAGTCTTAAGCCTATCATAGTTACAGGAATATTGGCTTGGTCCCTTGTCGTTTGGACAACACAACACTTGAGCATACTTGGTTGAGGATCTCAAAATTACATGGAAATGCAGTGCTTGTAGGGACACTTTATCTCAAGGCTCTTCCTGAAAGCTAAAGTGCTTTATTGTTGCAGATGGACTAAAGCCAGCTCTGGATCAGATTCCAGGCATTAACCTGTCTCTGGAAGAGATGCCTGACCTGACACACAACAGGTTGACTCCCTCAAATTTAGCTGAGCAATCCTTGGTAGTCTTGCCCAGCCTCCAGGAGAGAGAACATTTTAGTGATATAAGACAGTGTATGAGAGCCACATCCAAGGCAATGTCATGAGGTTGAATCTTGCAATGAGTGGAACCCATTGCAGCCAATGAGGAAGATGTTGTGAGGAATACAGTGAGTGATGCTGTCACAAAGTAAAAGACCTTAAGTGCAGAGGCACAACCCCCATTTTTACCAGCTTTTTTTTTTCTGTCTAGCCCTTTATTCTTGCAGTACTTGAGCTTGAATTAGTAAGGCTTTCCACACAAGAGAATTACCTAATTCTAAGAATATACCTATCTACATATTTCCATGGTGTTATTGCTCCCTGCCCCCTCCCTCCAAAATGCTGAGCTTTTATTGTTGTGGGGCTGAGGTTTTTTAATCATCTTTCTGGCAGAGTTGGCATGGATGTGAAAAAATAACCAATAAGCACGCAAGTATGGGCGCCCATCTCGGTGACTGCGGAGGTTAAATGATCTCCATCTGCTGTAACAACAGTGGGTAAGGAGAGAGGGCCCACAGTTCAGAGCACTGAAGAGCTTCAGCGTTACTGTGTTGGCAAAGCAGTGGCCACACTTAATTGGTCAACCTGAATCTGATCTTCACCATGAACAACTCCACAAGCCACTGTTGCAGTTGCCTATGCTGCTGCCTCCAGAGTGAGTAACAGCGGTGCCTTGCTGTTCACCACGCACCACAAAAAAACTGCTGCTGAATATTTGTGGCTTTTAGTGCAAAAAAAGTCACATATTGTGTGACCTGATGGCTTCATGAGCCCTTCAGGCCTCAACTCTGGGCCTCTCAGCCTTCCTCCTCCTTATTCAAAGAAGCACTCCATTAAAAATGAGCTCCTTCGTGGGATGTTTGTGGGTTGGTGGTAGTGGAGACCCTCTGCCCAGTGCTCCTGCGTGGGAAGGACCTCTCTTATAGCCCTGTCTTTCTGTTGCCCTTTCTCTGTTCTTTCTTCTTTTATTCTTCCTTAGGCTCTTTACTAATTGCTGCTGTCTGATCACCACAGAGACCTTTCTTGTCTTTAATCTTTTTATCCCAGAGCTATAAAATTAAGAGCTGAGCTACTGGGACACTTCTAAATGATGTAGGATATGAGTGCCTCTGTTTGTGGGTTCATTTCTCTGGCCCTTCTGTTTCGGTTGTATTTTTCAATGATCACTGGTGATTGTTGCTTTCTGAAACAGTCATAGTCAGTGATTTTAAACTGGAGTCTGATCCACTGATCAGATAGATACACAAAGTAATGGACTTTGGGTCATGATAGAGTCCTTGGAAAAGGAAAAGACTGGCAAATATGTACAAGGTCAGAAGAGAAACGGTAGCTCTGGATCTGACTCTTTGTGAGCCTGGTATTTGTGATTAATTTTGTTTCAGCATCACATTTTCAAGACACAGGACCATAG
>JAUBOD010000082.1:438910-449351 GCA_032353885.1 Nothura maculosa
AAGTTTCATCTTTTCTTTCCAAATATTTTTTGTAGGATCTTAGTGATCTTTGGAAACGTCTGCTAATGTCTGAGTTCAGTGTTTGTAATGAATCAACTGGCTTAACCTTTAGGCAGGCTGCACATTTTGGCTCTTAGATTTGCAACCAGTGTTTCTTGTTGTCATGACTGGACCTTAATCCTGGGCGGTGGAGAATCTTTAATCTCTGTTTTTAAAGGCTTGATTTCTGCAGGAGAAAACAATTTTGAGGAAGGAAGGAAGTTTTCAGATGCAAAAGTAAAACTTTTAGAAGTTTATTCTCCTGGACCTTTGGAACTTTTGGGAAATCTGCATCTTCCAGAGAAATGCTCAGTGTTTGTGAACATCAGGCCAGCTATAAGGCAAACAGGAAAAGAGAACGTTTCCAAAAGTAGAAGCCTTAGTGATTTTAACCCAAACAAGGTCTTATTCCCGAAAGTTCCAATAGTAATTTGACTGTGTTCCCTAACAGTGATCAAAAAATGAGTACCTTTTTCTAGAAATTCTGAGTAAAAGATTTTAGGATTTGTCTATCCCATTCCAACTGCCTTAACAACATTTTAGAAAGTCAACTTTTAGACCTTGACCAGGCTCACTGAGTTCAACAAGGGTATGTGCAAAAAAACCCATTCCATTGACTTTAATGGAAGTTGTCATTAAATCTTATGCAATCATTTGGAAAAGTTGATCTGAAACAGTTGAGAGAGTTTTGTGTGCAGATCTAGTCGGGATTCTGAGATAAAAGAACACCGTCTTTGTTAAAATTTGACATTTAGTAATTCACACGACAGTTTGCTCTGCGGCTTCTGGGTCATGTGCTTATTTTACTGACAAGGAAATAGTTTTCAGCCTGAAAATTTGTGTGGTACTGTAGTATATTTCTGAGGCAGAAATAAGTAACAGGATTTTCAGAGATCTAGTTAAAGGGTAAAATTTCAGAATCACCTAAAAAGCTGTTGGCCCAGTTTCTGCAATGAAATTCAATGGGAAGATTGCACAGCTGGGGAATTATCACTGAAGACTTAATGTGAAAAATAAGTATATATACAAGATTTTATACAACTATTTTAATGTCAGTCTTCACCACTTCCTTTTAAACTCATGTTTTTAGACTTTACAAACAAAAAGGCAGTGTGTTGTGTTATTTTTTTGTCTCCTTTTTTAACCAGAATGGATTGAAGTAACTCTGTTGCGAGCAACTTAACTTACCTTGATTCTAGTTTCATCCTCTGCAGAATTAGTTCTCTTTTTTAAATGGACATAGGCAGACCATCCTTGACAGGAGAATACATCTCGGTATTTCAGAGGATTTGAGCTATCGTTAAAAAAATAAATAAAACATCCAAAGAGCTCACATGAATTTTGAGGTCATCTAAGCAAAAGCAATAAGAAGCACAAACTGGAAATTGGAACCCGTATGAGTTTAGTTCCTCCAAAACCAGTTAGTGATTTGCGAATGGTGTGATACAAGCTGGCTGCATTCAGCTTTTCATGCAAATATACAAGGAACTAAAAGCCAGCATTGTGAAATGATTTATTATCTGTCAAAACCTCACCTCTAGATGAAGAAAGCCCCGTGTCATCCACTCCTGTGGTTGCCCACTGATGTGGGAAATAATCATCTGGTAACTAAGAAAAGAGGAGCTTCGGTGCCAACAATTGTGGGCATTTTGCAAGGGCACTGGTAGGTCTTTCACTAGGAGTTCAGTAGCTCTGGTGATCCATTTATTCCCTTTCACATGGACAAAGAGGGACACAAGCAGAGATTCCTGGTGTTTGCTGTACATGTCCAATTCTTCAAGAGAAAAAAAACATATACTCAGCTGCAGGTTCCAAAATATGGTTTGCTTGGGCAGGAGTGACAGCAGTTCCCAGCTATGTCCTGTGCCCAGTGCATGTGCTAGCAAACACTCCGGGTGGCATTTCAGTAGATTTTTTTTTGAAGTAGCTCTTCTGCTACCCTTAATACAAATAGCCATGCTGGAGTGCAGTTATTCCAAGGCTTGTCAGAGTAAATGATGAGTCAGCTTTGCCTTTGCTTTGGGACACAGAGAGGCTCAGGTTGCAAAATGCCACATGGGTTTGTGCCGCAGATGCCCAGCTGGAGCCTCTAATTAGCATCCAGCCTAGGAAGGGGCCATGGGTGATCCCATTTGGCTGATTCACTCCTGCAGTGTTGAGGCAAAATCCCGTTGCAGGTGCCGGGCCCAGGTGAGGACTTGGGCCCTGATCTCTGTCATCTGACGTCAACAGCAAGACGTGCAAGTGTCAACTCTTGAGAACGGTGCCCAGTGTGAGGTCTCCATGTGGCTGCTGTGTGCTCACCCCTGGCTTCAGTACTGTGAAGTGAGAGCATGGGATCTCTGTGATCTGAAAATGTTCATGGGATCAAACAGTCCAGAGAGTGGAATTTGTCCCATACATAATTCCACTGACTGAAATCGAGATGTATCTGCCATGAATTTGACCCACTGTCTTGACTAGCATTTCACTTCCATACTTTTATTGAAGGGAACATGGGATTTGGCCTTGATGAGCTTATATATTCCAAAGGGGAAAAATTGCAGATACAACAAAAAATGAGAAAGCAGTTTCCCCCTATGGAGCTGCGGTAGCTGAGGACCTGAGCCAATTATGCTCATCTCTGTAGGTAACAGATTATATCTTGTTTGCCTTTTAAAAAGTCTGTGAAGTAACAAAAAAAGATCCTTTTGAATGGGATATCTCCCCTTTTGCCCCCAGTTTCATTGATGTCAATAAGGCTGTGATGCCAACATTTCACTTTTTCCTCACTGGAATGAAAAGAGAGATTGTTGCTACTGACTCTCTAAATCTTGCTTTCTTTTTCTCTCTACACTGAAAACGTAGTGAAGCAGTAGCACCCTTTCACTTCGTTGCTCGTCTTGCTCTCCCTTTCATTTATAAAGAAAAAGAAAATTAGTTTTCTCAATGAAGTAAAAGTCTAGAGTTCTAAATTATGTTAAGAAATTCACAAACAACATCTATTCTTTAATATATATATGCAAGCTAATATTTAAGGAAGGAGGAAATTAGTGTTGTTCTTACATGTAGGGGATATTCTTCTTTGTCTCATCTAGAGAAATAAGCACAGAAAAATTCCATATATTTTTCAAGAGCACCTTCCCCCTCAGTATAAGAACTCAGAGATCTCTCACACTAATGCTCTACCTTCTAAACCAGGATTTTGGCCTTGGATTGTATCAAATGAAGTATTTGCAAGTTTTATCAGGATGATTTTGAACTGTTTTCCTTCTTTGAAAATTCATTGTGATCATCTTAATCACCTCAACAGGTATAGTTTTCTTGTTCCTCTGAATGTATGGAGGGTTCACTGTGTGTAAGGTAATTAACAGGCTTGCTTATAATTAGTAATGTAATTTAACAACCAAGCTTTAAACAAAGAGCAATATTTGGAATTATCATTACATAAGTTTCACAACTTCCTGGTTTCTCCTTCTCTCTTTCTGGCTGAAAGGCAGCTTTGATCATAAAACAAAATGCAAGCAATGCAACAAGCAACACCTCCTTCCACACCTTCCCTGGAGAAGTTACTGCCAAGGATAGGAGGGTCCTATCCCACCAAGTGACATGGAGTAGCTTGGCAGCTGCTGGTAGTTGGAAAGCCTCAGGACAAAGCTATGGCAGATGTCACAGCATATAGCTCTGAAGTGTTTGTTCCAGCATTGCATGAGAAGGCCCCAGCTTGTTTGGTGAAGCAAAAAGGCATTTTTTAGAAAGAAGAGCAGAGTAAATCACTTGTTTGCAAGAGCTGGGCCAAACTCAGACGTGTCTGACTCCAACAGCCAGCTTCTCCACTGGGGGAACATAGAAGGCTCTGTAGTAATCAACTAACCTGAAAGAGCCACTACAAGCTCTACAAGGAGCATCTGTAAAATCTGCTTTGCCACTGCTGCTCCTGTCATGTGGGCAAAGAGAGGACAATGTGGAGAGCAAACTCCAAAGCTGTGCTAATTTCTGCCTGCAGTCTCAATTCTTCCTATCCCTTTACAGGCAGCAAAAGCCACATAAATGAGCTAAACTTGTAGGCTGCTCTACTTCATGCTTGAGAAAAAGCTCTGCTTGTTAGACCCCATGTGACTGAAATAGTTGGGTGATGATCTACATGCGTTTGGCTGTCTAGCAGCTGAGGATCCAGCCAGTGTCATTCATCACAGAGCTTTTCAGTCTTCCCCGTTGCCTTACTCTGGTAAGCTGGAATGTGAACAACAATACATGGAGAACTGCTAGCGCAGTAAAACACGGCTACAGCATATAGAAGCTGACATTAATGTTGATAGGGCATTAAGTTTATCTACTATAAAAGCTATTTCCGTAGCAATATATGTCTGGTGAGATAACACCTCTGTTTTGCCTGCTAGAAGAGAGACTTATGTTGATGTAGGAATCCTCTCTAGTCGTATGTCATAGATAAGTATCTTTGAAGGTGAGACTTTAGCGAGAGGCTGTTGTTTATGTGGTTGGGGAAAGCACCTTTGTGCAAATAAATTAATCTCCACCTGCCCTGTTAGGAAGTGCTCACGAAGGTGTCCATGATTACCCCATGATTCTGTGATTTCAATTCTTAAGAAGGGGCAATAAAGGAAACAATCTGTGAGAAAAATGCTATTGCCATACCTTCTAACATGATGAATGTTCTTTATTTCCTATGGTTATGTGCTTTATTGCTATGGTTAGAAAGGTGAAGAAGGCATTCGATATCAGCATTTCCAAGGGAAAAATTTGGGAGAAAAGCTACAAGCCCTAAACTATTTATGCAGCAATCATATACCTTAAGTGCTCTTAAATCTTTATAAGGACACTCAAGAAGTGTTTTTCAAAACTGCGGTGTATAAATCATTCTTGCTGAAGTCAGTGAGAATAACCAGAGATCAACATTTGAAAACCAATTATCATTGCAGATTTAGTCTTAAAGGTCTCTTCATTGAGAAGAAAGCATTGATGAACAGGACTGATAGCAGATGAAATCCTAAGGACTTTTTAATGGAGGAGAAAGTTCTGGTATAAAGAACTGTCAGCAGAGAGGCTGTGGTGATCAGCAGTGGTATCTGAGGGAAATGGAGCATTGGTTTGGAGTTAAGAACAAGTGTTGGGGGTGAGTATTGTATTGCAGTAGTGTTAGCAGGATCAAAGCCACAGTGTGCCCAACACGGTATATATACAAACAAAAATATGTGTGTGCACAGATAAAAGACATCCTTGCTCCAAGAGTTTTCAGTCTCAACAGACAAAAGACTGCAGTATTCCATTTATTTATCTATTTATTTATCCAGGAAACTAAGGCATAGGTAGTAGAGATGGGAGTCAGCTACCTAAACATTTAATACCTCCGCTTAAAAACATCATAGTACCTGAAAACTTTATTTTGGACTAATAAATGTAACAGTTCAGACTTGCACTCTTCTGCTGTGATAGTGGAAGAGAATCCCCCAGGCAGGGAGGTCAAAAGGAGTATGAGAAATGGCATCCAGTGCATTGGTGGAAATGATTGAATGTAGTTTGTCTAGAGACCCATAGAAAAAACACTTTGTCTGATTTGGAACTTCAGTGCAGATCTTGTAAACTAAATGCCTTAGAAATATTCCTGGTAGATACAGGAATGTGATGGGAACAACTGTTAAAAATGTTCCAGTATGAGAGGTTTTCTCGCCTCCGAAGTGTGTATTCATCATGACCAACCTATGCATTTTTTTTCCTTTTGCATTTTATATTATAACTTGAAGATTCATGTGCAGGAAGATAAATACTGATGTCTAGACCAAGTATTTCTGCTCCCCGATCAAAACTATGTGGGATGTAGGGCCAAAGTGGAAAGTCTCCAAGAGATCCAGGGCAGCTTGTGGAAGGGAAGACGAGAATCCACAGAACTCCCCTGGGGAAAGAGTTGCATCCTCCACCTTCCCTGGCCCTGACTGCAGAGCAGTGTGAATAGTCCTTCATTTTGTTAAGTAAATTCACAAACAAACGCATAAGAAGGCAAAGATAATAGTATTTTATTTTAAATTCAAGTAGAGTTAGAAGACTGACCCCGCTGCTGTAATAGCAGTGCAGTGGAGCAGTGCAATGAGCTGTAGCTGACGGCAGCTCTGCGACGCTATAGTATTCCTAAGGCAAAGTTTAAAGACAAGGAATGTGAGTGACATTACACAGCTGAACTATGTGTATGCTGCTGAACTGATGGCCACTGTTGGCACAGCTGAAAAGAAGAGATGGTTGTGAACGGCCTCCAGCCCTTCTCAGTGTTTCGCTGGCAAGACTAAGCAGCTTGCTTGAGGATCCCAGTATTGGCAGGAGTTTTAACAAAGGCGCAGTCACTGTTTAACTCTGTTTCCTCTCTCTGCTGATTTTTGAGTGAGAAACTTCCCATCCACTTCAGTACAGCCTGCTAATAAGATAAAATATCTCCAGTTGTGTTTGTTCCTGAGAAGACACGCGAGTTCCTCCATGCCAGTTATCCCAAAAACAACGTCGAACTGAGAGAGGTGGTGGGAGAAGGAAGGAGGAAAATGCTTCCAGTTGAGGACCTGAGCTGAAAATAGCTGTGTCACTGTGTCTGCCTGCTCGTTACAGCAGCTCTTCGTTTAGCTGGACAGTAAAGATAGCAGATTTAGGAACTGGCCTTTCAGATCTTAAGGTCTAAATTTAAATTCAGCTTTGGAGCCCATGCATGTTCTTAGTGGTGCTTACATCCCTGTTTCCATTGACACAAGCACAGCATGATGCAGCCCCGTTATCCTCTTGAGGAAGGACTGCGTTCAGAGGTGTCCCTCTAAGTTGACTGTAGAGGTTTGTAAGAGATCCTAGGATAAGAAACGTAGGGGAGGAGGGTGTTACCGACTGCATCAAAACCCATACACTGAAATAACAGAGGGGTTAAACATTGGAACGGAGGAGCAGTGGGAAAGCTGCATGCATCCTCACAGATGTACCGGTGAAAATACAAGTGTATTATCGCGCTCTTTGAAGAACCACGAGCAGAATAACAGGGGCTGTGTCAGGTCACGAATGAGTTGCTTTAACACAGCTGTGTGAGGGAAGCTTGCATAACACCTGCCCACACTAGGCTTAGCTCAAGCTGTTGTTATCAGTCCCTTGCTCTCCTGAATGCTAAACGTATTTGCAAATTAAAAATCTGTTATTTCAAGGCCACTAGAAAATGCCTCCTTCTTTGACTTGGAGTAATTGACCTATTCTCAGTGTCCTACTCAGAGGTGCAAAGGCTTTAATTACATGTTTGACAAGCTGACTTTTAAGAGCAAAATCCTTTAACTTGAAATCTTTACTTACCTCCTGGCTGCACAGTAATACAGGCTGCCCTACTAGCATGTCTCATGCTTCTGACTCATGGTATTGTGATAATAGTGTCTAGTATCAGACTAGTCATTATGTTAGCAAGTGTCTGAAGGAACACCACATGCAGGAGCAGCACACATCGCAAGCATTTTATTTACTAGTCACAGAAGACATGTAACAGACTAAGATTTAGAAACACAGTTTTGTGCATATTTCAGAACAGGAGAGGTGATTTCCATTTCTGCTCAAGAGGCTGAGTAGAATCTGCTCAGTGTGAACCTAACTCAAGAATTAACTATCGTGTGTGTTACTGTACCTGTTGATCAGTGAATTGAATTGCATGCTCATTTGCCATCAGGAAGGCATCATCCAGAAGGCTGCTCACACGTTCTGTTTGAATATTGGAAAATGTCTGCACTTGATGAGATTAATCTGTGTCAGGTACTGCATGCACAGCAGGCCTACTCAGATGGAGAGGGACCTGCTGCTCTTTCTACACCGATAATATTAATGCTGAAATATTTCCAAGTCTTTTTCAAACTTCATCTTCCAACCTGCAGCAAACAGAAACTACTATTCCAGCTTGCAGAGTGGTAATTCAGATTTAATCACTCTTGTTCCCACAGCTTCTGTGGATTTGACCCAACCTCTGTCCAGAGGACCTTTCTGTCTTTTAAGAATGTGCAGCCCAATTCTGCCTTGTTCACTTTTTTTTTTTTTTTTTTTGGCCTCTTGAAGGCCAGCCTCCAAGAGAATATTTTCCTTTCTATGCTGGATGTGGTATACCACAAAGAGACCACTTAAGCCACTTCTCTAGAGGGAACACGCTCAACCAGGAAGCTGGCTTGGGGAGGAATTTTACCTGAGCTGAGCATGTTCCCTTCAGAAGGGTATTTGTTGTCTGCTACTGGGGTATGTCTCCCAACTCACTGCACCATCCAAACGGAATTGTGATCCCTGCTGTCCTGATGTACCATTTTATGCACTCTCTTTCACAAACCTTAAACCACTCCCTGAGTTTTCAGGTGTCGCTCACCTTGAAATGGCTTGTGACAAGCAGGAGTGGCATAAAGCTGCTACATCTCAGTCACTTGGAGGCTTAGCAGTCCCAGTGGTGACCAGTACTCCCCAGAGAGTTTCTGATGACCTAAGCCTATCAAGTTGCTGCTGGCTTCTGCAAAGTTTTGCTTCTCCTGGACTCTGCAGGGAAGACAGATTCACAGAAGGACAAAGATGATCTGCTGAAGTAAGGATCCTCATCAGTTACTGTTCAGCAGAGATACTGATCACCACCCAAATGTAGAGCTGTGTGGATGAGCATATGCAGGACAGGAGTTGTAGGAAACATGACCTGCTAATAAACAATTTTGTGCTTAAAACTTACGTGCTAATTCTTATCACTAATACAGTGCTAGTGAGCAAAATATGAGAAATATCATGATTATTAAGGGACAAGAATGAGCAAAGTGAGGGATATTTTGTTTGGATGTTGATCACACCGTCTTTGGGTCATCACTATTGAGCAGGGTTTTCTTGTATCGTTTCACATCCTATTGCACACAGTGTTGGAGCTCTGGGGCACCCCTTTGTAAGGCAATGCCAGATCAGCCTGCAATAGTAGAATCCTTCTGACTTTCAGTGGGGTATTTCTGCTTTGCCCAGAGCACCATAAGGGAGGAGTCCAGAGAAGAGGCTGTCCTCCTGCTTCTTGTACCCATGGATCATTACACAGGGAGGACTCAAGCACAGTTAATGGCTTGTCCCACCTTCCATGGTGAAAACTATAAAGAATGCAAAGGAATCTTGTAGAATGATTCAGAATGTGGTGTTCTGACTTATTTACCATCACAAAACACCATTGAAAGAGTTGGATCTAATCAATCTAATCTGTTGTTTCACTTTTTCTTTACCTTTCACCTTTCTTTTTTTTTCTCTTTTCTTTTTTTCTAATGAATTCCATCATAACTCTGCAGCAAACTAGAAGTGTTGCTTAAAAGTATTAGAAAGGCTTAAAAGTATCAGAAACTTGGGCTATAAACCATGTCCCAGTCTATAAATGCCTTGAACTTTGCCCCAGCAGTTGTTCCTAATGGCAATGCAATTGAACAACACAAACAGTTTATTAGACTAGGAAAACAGTTCCGGATGCCATGGGAGGATCCATATTCAGAAGAGAGACATCTATTATGAGTCGTTCTGGTAGCAGCACTGTCACCCTGTGACCCAGCCCATCTGTGGCTCCTTTCTTCCTTCAGCTGCATGGATTAAGCGAGTTGCTTCCATAGCTATTGTAGACAAATACAGTGCAGGGCACTGAGCGGGCTCCTAATGTGGACCTGGATGTGAGCTCAGCAGTACAGGCGGTTGCTCAAGGAGACTGCTTGTTTTGCCCTTTTTTAGTAGAGTTAGGCTGCCTTCTGGAAAGTCTGCTTTTGGGTGAGAGTCCTGTGCTTAGGAGACGTTTGAGATCCCACAGGTTAAGCAAAAAATACCTCTGCGAGGAAATGTGAAGAGATTTTTAACTTCTTCCTTTCAAATACAGACCAGAATACATTTAAGGCTTGTCACAGCCATCCCTAGGGAGGGCAAGAAGTTTAATTGCATCTGTTTTGTGGTCTTCCATTTAACGTGCATCCCACTCACTGGCTGAAAAGAACAAATATTTATGGAAGTCTACGTATTACCGTCCGTATTATTATGAAAAGAAGAAAAACGGATGCTGACTAAAGTAACTGAGGAGTTTGACTAAAGTAAGTCCCAGGAAGATTAATTAGTGGCAAGGCAATGCATTCATAGGTGGGCAGCAATCTGCATGTGCTAGTGACAGATGTGCTTGGCTCAACTGTTCCTCTGTGTATGGTGTAAGTTCCCTTAGCCCATGGCTGTGTTCCTTCAATATCACAGGATGTATATGTGCATACAGTGAGGCTCTGGAAGGGGAGGAAGCCACGTAAAAGCAAGTCCTCTTATATGGAAGATATATATATATATTTTTAACCGTAATTTAAACATAAAGGAAATGTTTGACACAGAGTACTCCATCTCCAGCACAGTACTGGCTATACTTTCTATTTCTGCTCCCTTTGTAACT
>JAUBOD010000082.1:454428-472702 GCA_032353885.1 Nothura maculosa
TAGTTGATTTTGTAATTTGATTTTGTCAACAGGTAATACAAGTAAAACATCTACTCTTTGTAAAGCAACAAGCACCATTAGAATATTCCACAACTTTGTAGAGAGTGCAAGGGAGTCCATTATTTCATATAGTCCTAACATAGTACAAGAACTTTTGATTTCTGAAGAGGCACTTTATAGATGCTTGCACTGTTGGGATTAGATAAAGGAAATATAGGAAATATAGTACATTTTGAAGAGACAGTTCTACAGTGATGTTTCCAACACAGGAACGCATGACCTCTTTGGAGGGATCCTGATATCTTGCCAGCTTTCAAAAGAAGACTTGATCACAAGGCCCATGAGACTCCTGCCCATTAGAACTGCAGAGCCTGTTTATTCTCCATTGTTCCCTTTTGCTCCAGGGACACTCAAACAGATATGCTCCTATTAATGAATAATGTATTCTGAGAAGCTATTAAAAGTGTCTCCAACAGCTGATAGTACATGTTGTCAAGTCTCATCTGAGATACATAGCCAGCGGCTATTGCATGTCTTGCTCTGAAGTTCTACCAGGTGTCTGAGAGATCTGCTCAACTCTTCTATTGTTCAGTATTGTTCAGGAGGAATTTTTGTGTGTGTGTATTTGAAAAGGCGCAGGGAGAGTAAGAGGATGCATATATTGGAGTGTCCTCCTTGTTTTACTCTGTTTGAATGGTTTTATATTGAGGAGTTGTTTCAGTTTGCCACACAGGCTATAGGAAACCTGAGAATAACTGGTGGAAAGGGAACTGGGGTATGGGGGGTGGAGGGTTATATAATATATACAAGAACAGATATTCAAGGTTTGATAACACATAATTTTTGACAGCTCTTTGTATCCAGAGGAGACAGGTCCAGAATTCAGGTTGCTTTCATTTATTGGCTTATTTCATGACATTTCTCTAAAAGCCTGGGAGACTCTTCTCACTTCTTAGTTGATGGGTATCTAAGCAAAACCTCCACAATTAATCTTTTGTTTTTCCATTTCTAAGTGTAAGGTTGAAGCACATTAATGAATAGTATGCGGCAGATGAGCAACCAGAATTATTTATGTGGCACCTGCTTTCAGGTACCGCATAAACAGGTAACAAAATATAAATAGGATAAACAGAAGACTTGTCTGAATGCCCGTGAATCTAGTACTTTTTATTTGCTCTCCACATTTTCACAAAAGAGGCTGCAGAGGGCAGTGAGTGAGAATCTGACTGGGCAAGTAAAGTGTTCCACTGAGTCAAATTTCTTTGTTGATTTTGCTAAGTTCTCTAATTTTCAATGGTTCTTATTTTCCAAATTTTCAGGAACTGACTCTCAAAGAAAGACAGCAGCTGCTTCTTCCCCTTTCCTTAACATTTGGGTAACCTGCACAAGTTCTTAGGCTCTGCCTGCCCAGCCTGTCCTGGGCAGGGAGACAGCAGACCTGCTCAGCAAATTATTTATTACTGAAGAACTGCAGCTGGGTATCTTTTGATTAAGCCAGTTCCTTCACTGCCACATGTGACTAACAGGTGCCTGGGTTCTAATGGCCAACCCTTTCTTTTTCTTCCCTTCCACTCTTACAGTGAGCATGCCCACCAGTGAGACCGAGTCCGTGAACACAGACAACGTCCCAGGAGCAGATATGGAAGGCGAAAACTGCGGTGCTAGGCTGGCGTGAGTACATGTATACACAGGGGTCTGGGTGTAGGGGCTGGGCTGAGCTGAGCTGGGAGGGCTAATACCAGGGCAAATCTCAGGCTTTGTTGAAGGGAGAAAACTATACAATGGGGGAAAGAAGGCAGAAGATCTACTGATCCTGGTTCTTCATCTTAATTGCAATGTGAACTCAATCTAGATCTTAGTGGGGAGACTCTGGAATTACACTGATAAAAATAAAGCAGAGAATTCTTGGAATAAGCAGAGCTGTTTTTGCATAATAGCTAAAAGAATAACTGATGGAAAATGGTGTTCTTATGTTAAAAAAAAAGTCCTCTGTAGTGGTAGATAATCAAATCAAGCATATGGAGACCAAAGAGTGGAAATAACTGTTCTATTTTAACTTCTCCAATGATTCTTGTACATTTTACAGAGTCTTCTAATAGAAAAATATTCATGGTAAATGCCATCCTCCAGCCCAAATTACCCCTTTGACGTTTGAACACACCACTATAGTGACAGAGAAATACATTAGCAGGAGAGTAAGGCCTCGTTGTAGTTGTATCATTGTATGCATCAGGCATGCAAAAATGTGTGAAACCAAATTTACGGAAGCATTTATACTTGCTTATATGGAATATATATATGCTTATATGGCATATGGTATGTTTTCTAGTAGCACTGAGAAAAGCAATAGGCAAGAGGAGTCTTTTGCATGACTATTTTATTCCCTTTTGCGTGACTTAGGACCGAACTTTAGGCTTTGAGGGAATGTGTTAAGCTCTCCAAATTTCCTTGGAAGATGGACTAAGCACATTGCTGGTATTGCTTGCATGAGGTTGGAGTACTTTGAGTAATTGTTTTGTCCCAGGGAATTACTTGGAGCTCTTCAGTGCTGCTCAGTTACTGATCATAAATACCTAAGAAATGTCTTCAGGCAAAGCTGTGGTCCCACTCACTCAGTGTTCAAATCCTGGCAGTGACAATAGGGCAAGTCAGTGAGCCTGGGCATTTCCTTTGCTCCATTCCCCTTTTACTGCCCACAAATTCATGTCTATTAATTAGAGATGTTGGGGGCACACTTCTGCCTGTTCATTTTAGTAGACATTTATAGACTTGTCCATGGATTTTGCTGATTTTGCTGATGTTTTCAGCACCTACAACTTTCTGTGAAAACAAGTTTCCAAAATTCACTACCTGCTGTGTAGAAAGATATTTTCTTTATTTGTTTCAAGCTAATCAGCTAGTTTCACTGAATGCCCCCTTCTTCTGTGAGAAGAATGTGAGTGCTGTGAGTCTGGTGAAAAACAGTTCTGCATTCAGCTTATATATCATTTTCATGGCTTTGTAAGCCTTGATTGTGTCTCCTCAACACACCCCTTGGCCTTGGCCTCTACAAATTGAAGAGGAGAATGAGATCTTATCTGCATTACAAGATATATGTGGAATATTTTGTAAATTCAGACTGCTCTGCTGCAAGTGTCAGCTTATGAACCCTCTGAGAAATTATTTATGATAGTTCCCCATCACCTGCCAGTTGTTGTCTATCTGCTGAGTCTGGCATTATAATTTAGATGATGAACTCTCTTCTGAAGGAAGCCAACTAGGCCTATTCACAGTGCTAAGGCAGACAGCTGTAGCCCTCCTCTTAGCACCCCATCAAAGTGCATATGTTCTTGAGGCAGTATGGAAAGCAGCAGCTGGATATGGGACCACTCCTGGAAGCTGGATCCAATTTGGGAACCATGTCTATTCTTCAGTTACAACATAGTGGATCCCCTGGCACTGCACGATGCCAACAACAATGGCAGCTGTTACTATAAAGTTGCATATATTTTTAATATTACAGCTTACATTCACTTAATGTCCTTACTTCCAAAGAATCCTAAAGCACTTAATGGACTTTATATGCAGGGTTTGTTTTCACAGTGTTAGGGTTCAATCATTTTAGCAGTTTGATGTGATAGGTTTTTGAAAATAAAGTAGAAGAGGCACAAATATATAAGGAGTGTTATGAGGGATGGTTTGTTTTGCACTGAGACTGCATGGGGAATTTTGGCAATTAGAACTCATTTTAGGTGGAATGTAGCCAGGAGAATTGAAGTTAAACCCAACTCTAAACATAATCATGGCTTGGAATGGATTTTACTTAAAATAGACCAGCGTGTCTGCAAAAGAATGACGGAACTGTGGTCCAGCACAGCGATCACTATGTGTACCTTGTACCTTGCTGTGTTTCACCAGAGCAGTATGTGTGAGGTTCAGGGAGATCGGCAGTTCTCTTGACTCTTGCCACTTCATTCAAAAATAGGCACCATACAGTAGGGAGTTGGAATCTCTTATTGAGAGTGAAATTTTTACTCCTTTCACAAGGATAGTCTCAATTCTCAAGGCCCCACTGAGATTGCTTTGCATCTCAGAAATATGGATGGGCTTATTCCAACCAGGAAAATAAACTACTTTATTGTTATATTTGAAAGTCTGGACTTCAACACAATTTTTGCCCATGGTTCCTGCATTTATAAAGTATCTACTTTGGATCTGTGGACCTGAAAATTCCTCAAGGAAGCATAAATTCAAATCTGCCTTGAATTTTAAGGTCTAGACTCTTTTCTGGTTTGTTTTATTTACTGTATCAAACTCAGACAGAGAAACCAGGAAGAACTTGCCTTTTTCTGAAAGTATTAAGTTCTCCTCATTTAATGAGCCTTCCAAACTTCCTGTAGGCCTAAGGTCCTCCTGGAACATATAAAATGTGAGTATTTCAGAACTGTATTAAATATTTACCTTGTGTGGAACCTACGAACATCAGAATTGGCCCATGGTCTTGATCATTTCAGCATTGCTGAAGGAGAGGAATGAATCTTGCGTGAAGTTGCCTGAGGTTTTCAAATAATTTCCTCATGTAATACGACTTTCAATGATCATTAATAATTGAAGTTAAGCCATGCTGATTTACTCCGACTAAAGATTAGGCCCAGACTTTTAAGCAGTCGTCTGCCCTCTGGATTTTGTTTTTGCAATTGAAATGGCCGACAAGTTTTTTGTTGGTTTGATGAGCTTCATGTATTGTATCATCACCTAATGGCTCTGAGTCCCCATTTTCTTGCTATAAATACATTTTTTTCTCAGAGAGAAATAAATAGGCTAGTCAGCATAGACTGCACTGGGCAAGCTGCAAGTAGACATGACTGAAGCAATGAAGAGATTTTAAGTCAAAGTATATTTATTTTTTTAGTGGCATCAGGCTAGAAAAGTATTTAACCCCCATCATAGAACAGGCTGACCTTGCCATCAGAATGTGCACATGATAAAAGGAGAAAATGACCAGGCATCTAAAAGCAAAAAAGATTTATATTGAAGATAAATTAGAATTACTGGCAGTTCTTTCTATTCTTATACAAAGCTGCAGAGCTTTGAAAGGATCTGTGAATGACAGGAAGATTAGCTTGAGAAACCAAGCTCAGGCATCTCTTTTGGAACTGGAGATCTTCCCTGACAGCCTTTCTCAGCTCTCGTAGACACATATGCTATGTGAGATCAGGAGAGTACCTCGCAAAGACAAACTATCTCCTGCTGATGAATTGTCTCCAAAGAAGCTTTAACTTCCATAGTATTGATACTATAGAAGCTGCCTTCCTCAGCTGTGCTGTCTGGAGCGATGCCAGTCTTCAAACCAGCAGAAGGAGTTTCAGGAGGAATCAAAAAGGGCTTCTCTATTTGCTTACTGCATAAATCCAGTTTCTTAGAACTAAATCAAAAACAAAAAACCATGTTCATCTCTGATAAGATGCTGCTGCTCCTGAGAGAGCTGTGGCAGACAGCAGTTCCTTTCCTAAGGCAAGGATTAGCTTTACCAGGCTTTACTGATACAGTGTGTTTGGAAAGGGGGTTGTAAGGTTGTGCAGGAGGCTGAAGAGCATCCTACGGCTTCTGCAATGTATCATCCCTGTCCTGATGTTGCCTTATTCTGCACTGACATCTGCCCCGGACTAGAAACACAGCAGCTTTTATCCTCAAGGACGACCTTTGTAAATGGAACTTTAACTTCTAATGTGTCACGGCTTTAAATCCATATTGCCACTGATATAAGGAGGTATGTTTCCTCTACAGTAACTATCCATACGATAAAGCCAGACCTAGGCGTAATGGATTTCTGTATACAGACTAGCCTTATACCCAGGACTTCTTAATGAAGAAGGACTTCCCAGTTTCTTTGAGCTTCTGTGGTTACTGCTCTGCAGGTCTTAGATTACTGAGGACGAGCTGTTGCTTCTAATCAGTAGAAGTCTGTCCTGTGCAGACTGTCATTGTATGTAATCTTTGGTACAACTAGAATGTTAATTTTCTAATACAACCTACATATCTGAAGCACCACAGTAGAACTTGCCTTTATGCATATGTATTAACTGAAGAAAGACATTTGTGGCAACTAATGTTCCATGGAGCCACATTAGAAAACTGAAGCACTTGCACTATAAAGGAAAGAGAGTTTCAAATGATCTGCTTTCACTGAAACAATAAGCCATTTAGCATTTTCACCTTGGCAAGGATTTCCATACATTTGGGGGACAGTTCAATTACATTAAGCAAACAGGGTTAAAACAATAAAGCAATATGAACATTCCAACTGGAAACCCAGTGTCCTGAACATCCTGTGAACAATGAAAGCTTTCCCTGGCAGCTGAACCATCAGTGATTTTTCCCTTGTTGTCTTACTGGCAAAATAATTCCTATGCAGCTCTTGCAACAATTGGCATGGGAGCTGGTGGTGGAGGAAAGAATCAGTTTACTTGCATATTTGTCATTCACTACTCTTGTTGCTGATTTTCTGCTAATGAGAAAATAGTGTCCCTCCATGAAGACCAAAGTCTTCATCAAGAGCAATGCAAGAAATCTCTGCCAAAATCTCTGAAACTACTTCTGACTTCAGAAGGAAAAACACAGGATGAGCCCCTTGGTGCCAACCTCAGCTGTTACTTTTCCCATTATTATAGTCATATTGCTTTTGATATTCACAGTCAGCCCTAGATGTGTCTAAAGGACAGTCGTACGCCCTTATGGAGGAGGAGTTTTCTTCCCACTTCAAATTCTGAGAGACCTTACCTGTGACTTGACACAGGGAGAACAGGACTACCCACTAGGTTCTGGAGTGTCATATTTTCCCAACCTGTAGGAAAGCCTGTTGGATAACAAACCACCTCAATTTTTAGCAAGACATATCCAGTTCTCTTAGGGTGGTTTTCTAGATTCTTAGTTGCTGCTGGTCAGCAACTACATTTCTCTTAACTTGCTTCAGATCAGCATGCTCTTCAGTGTGCACCCCTATGCAACTGCCCTGTGTTAACTGCATTATACAGGGGAGAGCAAGTGCTTCACTGTGGTTCTTAGCAATATACCTAAGGATAGACTTTAGCCCTACCACTCAGTTAGGCTTTGAGACTGAAGGACTGAATCATACGTTCCTGGAAATTTCATGTCACTACTATATATTCTTGTCCCACAAATGTGTGGAAAAGGACCGTGGGTGACCATCTTTTTTTCTTTTCCCCAAGGATCCCAGCATCTTGACTAGAAGTGATGAAATCTTCTGAGGGGAAAAGTGCTTTCCAAAGATTGTTGTATATGTTGAGTAGTAACAGCAGGAATGCACCGTATTGCACCAAAGCAGAATCAGTATCGCAACAGGACTCTGTTCTCACAGTGCTCAAACCTCTGATGAGCACAATGCAGCTCTTTGGACATGACATTGTATCTACAAAGAGGCATTCTGAGAGAATGTTCTGGGTCAGTGCTCTTCTGAGAGCTTTTAGTAGTACCCAAAGGATTTTGTAAGTTTTTGTGACCAGCCTGCCAAATAATTGCATGGTCACATGTAATAAATCAATAGCCAGAAAACAACTGTAACCTTGCTTTTATATCATGTTTGGAGACCTACAGTATTCTTCCAGAGTTCTCAATTTTTGTGTGTATAATTACAAAAAATTCCTCAATCTCTGATACCAAAGTTGGCACAACCTTTGCAACTGCCTGATTTCTCTTGTGTACACCAGGACCAGAAAAATGAAGACTTCATGCATAAAAACAAGGGATAACTCGCCACATATGAATCATGATGAGTATTCTGAGTTTATGCTGATAGAATCTTTAAATTTAATCGTCTTGGATGTATATGTTGCATTGCTAAGTAAGGTTAGAAAAAGTCTAGAGAATTGAAAAGATAACAAGTTGAACAGTAAAGTTCTTTTTCTGTTTCTTTCTAAAGCATAACCTGAATTATGTGGCTCCTATGATAAAAGCTTAGTAGTGTTCTGAAATGGATTTTGTATAGATTCTGATACCATAATTTTAAAATAAAATTTCTCCAGACATTCCAGAGCTGTACACAACAACTGGGGAAGCTCCCTTTCTCACAGCAACATAGAGCTCCCAGGATTCAAGGGTTGCAGTAGATGAGTAGTTAAACTCATCAATGTATAAATTGATCTACACTGAATACCAGGCAAATGCAAATCTGGAGTGTCACAAAGAAGCCACAGCAAGGTCCCAAATCTAATTTCTTTTTTGCCATTTGCCTCTAGCAGTAGCGTAAGAGCCCTGTTTGTATATGACATAGGTACATGGGTTCAGAAGTCAGAAGATTCTTGACGATAAGGATCATTTGAAAAATGTGCTTCAGATTAGGACGCAGTATTTGCAGAAGCAATTGTTGTACGATTCATGTTTCCAAAATTCCTTTTCACTCTTGGATTCTACCTCTAAATATAAATCTCTTCCTCCTTCCTTGTCCTGTTCTCTCTATATATAGCACGCCCACAAGTGATAAAGCCTTCTGCCTTAGCAGTAAGGCAGGAGAAGCGGGGCGGGGGGGCCTATTAGCCAACCTGTCGGAGCAGTGAAGGCACTTGGCTGCAGCTCATAATGCTCCAAAGTTATAATTATGACATGCATGTTGAGTACTACACCTGCCACATCTCTTTTGCTAAAGTAAATAAAAAAGTTTTCTTAAATGCTACATAGTTCCTTATATTGGGAAACCTTCAGCCCATGAGGTCATCAGAGGGCTGCATATTCCCCATCATCTACCTTCCAACATATGGGTCATGACATTCCCTCTCCCCTAACCCTTTCCTGTGAGTGCCCTCACCAGCTCCTTTCCAGTGCTCACCATTTCCTTTCATCCTGTGTTTAAACTCCTGGATTTGTCTGATCCTATGTTACCAATGCCTGTAGATGTGATCTATTACAGTCAGCAGGTAGGGTTTTTCAAGCAAGACTTCTCTTTGATAGTGTTAACTTGAAAGATGTGCTCTGTAGACCCATCCATTTGCTAGCTATCCTTGATAAAGCTTGCCTTATCTCTGCAACAAAATTTAGCATTCTCTTCTGCCACCGTATTATTTCTTCTATACTGAGAGAGTTCTTGTGTGTGTCTGTAACCACACTACTGCCTAGTATGTGGCATAGACAAGCTGCTGGTGACACAGCAAGAAAGATGTATGCAGTGTAGAAGCCCTTCTTTTTTGGACCATCTGCTGGTGAAATGTTCCTATCACTAAAATCTCTTCTACATAGAGAAACTGACCCATCACTGATTACTTGTCAGCAGCTGATGTCAACTGATGTCAAACAGGGACATGACTATTTTAACAAGCTACAGAAAGGAGTGTTGGTTGTTTTGAGAATTACATCTCCCATGTCTGCTAACAGCAAATCCATTTTAAGCGGATAAGAAGACCTTTTCTGACTGTTGTCAGCAATGATCACTTCCCTCTCATAAAAGGGAACCTTAAGAAATCCTTGAGCTCAACAGAAATATCTCATTTATAGTCACCCCAGTTTTCATTTCTTGTGTTACTTGTGGTAGATTTTGCAGCTTTCTAAATCACCCCAGACTTATGCTTTTGCAGCCACGTAACTTTATGTCTCTCTATGAACCAGTATGTAAATGCTGAGACAGACAAAGGGTACAAAATTCCTGTAGTTTGTACTTCAAGCAGTGTCATGTAGTGATTAGAGAAATGGAGTCTGACTCCAGCTTTGCCTGTGACTTCACCTATAAGGCAAATGAGTTTAGGTGAATGAATTTGGTTGCATGGAAATGATAATTTAATCATACATAGGAGGAGCAGGGCCCAGTATTCAGGTATGCTTAACAGCCAGAATTGCGTTGATAAGCCTCGGAATCTACAGTTGTTCAGCCCCATTTGAATCCAAATCATTTTGCATAGATAACAACAAATAATGAATGTTAGAATATAAGTTTGGAAATATCTACCATATACTCTTTTTGCTTGAATTGTTGGAGAAAAAAAAAGAAAAAAAGAAACATTATTTTTCCCGCAAGAACATAGTGCATTTATATATCCTGAAGAGACAAGTGATGTGTGACAACAAGAAGTTTGTGTATATAAAGTCATATATATTTTCATATAAGAAGAAAAACCCAATGACTGAAAGAAAAGAGTCAGGCTTGAAAAATAAATTTGTTGGCAGATGAAGAGTGCCAGTGCTATAGGACAGGCTTTTATCCAAGAGAAGGGCTATTTCTCTGATGTCCACAGGTAGTAGGATCCCATCACAGTACGGCTCTTGCTTCTGACTAATGGAACTACAAAATTTGGATATCAGCAAGTCCTAGTCCTTCCCAATGTTCACAGTGACTTACAGGGGATTCAAGAAGAAATCTGTTAACAATTAATTGTGATTAATTTTGTTTCTTTCCATTACTGTTCTCATAAAAGCTTGGGAGGGATAGAACAGGTTTAGAGATTTTAATGGCAATTCTTATCTTTCAGGCATCGGATCTCCAAGTCTAAGTTTAGGTAAGTAAAGCAGACTTTTATGTTTTTCTTAATTTCTGTTTGTTTTTTTTTTCCATAATTTTTAAAGGATTTATTATTGTATCCATGTGTCAGAAATTATTTATCTTCCTCCACATCAACACTCATTTTCTCTATTTCACACTGAAGCAAAGCACAGGGACTCTTGAGAGCATTTCACTCAGGAATATATATCTAATTGCTACCTAAAAATTGCTACCTTCTACCTCTTGAGCCATAAAATATAAAAGAAAAAATGTCCAACTAATCATCCTTTGTCCACCAGCATCGACCCTGTCATTTCAAGGTTCTTGTTTCCTACACGCTGTTCCAGTACTCTGTTCTGCTTGGTTATAAATCTCTTAATTGATGAGGTTTGCATCATCAAATTATTTGTAGAATGCTTCATTTCACCATATGAGATTGGAGTTTTTCTGGTGGTATTTGGCTCTCTGCTGACTTATAGCTGACATGAAGCAGTCCCAGGCTAATCATTCGTGTGCTTCTATTGGAAGGACTGAATGACTTCATGGTACTTGTTTGTTGTGGTCACAGTCCACTTCTGCCTCTTCAGGAGGAGCCCAGCTGTAACTCAGAATTAGAAGTCAACTTTATACAAAAGTAAATTAACTTTCACTGTAACAGGGACAAGTGAGTAACTGTCCTTCAGCTTAAATAGGTAACAAACAGTAATGGAAATTCAGGAATCCTGAAGTATATATATATGTACAGAGTTGCATAAGTGGTCACATTCCTGTTGTCCAGGTATTACTGTATAGTTATAAACATGAAAAAACACTTGTATCATCACATGGTCACACACACACATTAGTGCACAGCATCTGAGATCAGTAGTGCAGGCTGTGTGGGATCACAGCATGAATGCCTAATTGTTGTGGGTATTTTTTGGATGCTGGGAAGACTATTTCTTTTTCACAGTCCACTGCAAAACACACAGCCCTGGCTAAATATTTGGATTACTTAGACTAGATGCTTTTAAAAATTGCATAGCTAAGAACAACTTGGATGTTATGAAGGTTGGTGCAAAATTCTTGAGCAGTGTGCAATGTTCAGATTGCCTGGCATTAGTTTATCTAGATGTTGAACTCTCATCTCCATCACGGTCACTATTTGTCACTGGAAATAGTATCAAAGAGAAGATCAGTCTATAGAAGCTCTCTCCTCAATTTACCTCTTTGTCCTGTGATGTTCTGTATGTGTGTGTGTGTCTACAGACAAGCATATGCACCTGCACATAGCACTATATGTATGTAATATCTATATAAAACTATTAGATTTATTATACAGTGGCGAGTGTTGCCTGGAAACTGGTTGCTATGCAAGTTAAATTCTGAGGAGTAGGAGGTGTGTAATTAGCTTTAAATATCTTCTGTGGTTAGTAATTACCCTCAGAAATCAGTGACACAAGGGGATGTGTTCACAGAAGGCAAACTTTTAAAAGGTCTGTTGATTAGCAAATAGTATCCTTAGTTCCAGGCATGAAGATGTGATGCTGAGGTCCCCTGAATTTTGCCCTCAGGTTTCAGCCTATTCCGGAACTTTGATAAATATTGGAAACCCGCATGAGGTTCTATATGACTTCGTCTCTTTTAGAGTTTTATCCCAAGATCCATAGTAGACTGAACATTTCTTATTAGCCATCCTCATGCTGAGACAGGTCCCATTTCAGGCCACAAGCATAAAATACAAGAAGAAGAATGATTTCTGTGAGAATTGGGCTAAAAGACCTCACAGGGTAGTGGTGATGGATGTCTTAATCGGATTAAGACATTGCTTGAAAGATGTTCATTCATCCTTAAACATTTCAAATTGGCTTAGGGCTAACTTTATTCCTATACCTAATGGAAAAATTACCAGAACTGTTGACTTGGATAAAAATTAAAGAATATATCTCTGGATTAACTTTAAAGCTTTTGTGTACTAGCCATGGACAAGGAATCTGGACTAGAGTTGAGAGTGAGATTTGCAATAACCTAAGAAGTCCCTTCTGAAAAGTACTTCTTCTTTTCTAATTTTTCAAGCCGCTATTGGCGCCGATGGAATCGATTCTGCAGAAGAAAATGCCGAGCTGCCGTCAAGTCCAATGTTTTCTACTGGTTGGTGATCTTCCTTGTGTTTCTCAACACTCTTACCATTGCCTCTGAACACTACAACCAGCCAGACTGGCTCACTGAGGTCCAAGGTGAGGAGAGGCTGGTGGTTCTGCTTATTATCATCAGGGTCAAGAAAGAGGAAGGAGGAAGGAGCTGATGTATTAAGAGGGCCACATAGTGGAAAGGAGTATTACACAGCTGCAAATATATTCCTCTGTCTGCAGAGAAACTAAATTCCACAGTGAAAAACCTGCCTACATTAGGAGAGGTTTCTGGGAATGTATGGGTTCCTACTTTGCAACAAAGACAAAGTTTCAATGGGTGCAGGTGAAAGCAGAAGCCTTGTACTACATATATATCTGCAGCAGTTGAAATTCCAATTTATGGATGAGGGAGCCTTTTATTTATTATTTATATTATCTTGTTTATTTTTTGGGAGTCCCGGGTCCACCAAGAGTTCCCCTGAAATAGCAATTAGTAGTAAATTGTAGTTACCGGAGAGATGTGGAAGAAAAAATGGTTTGTAAAGTTCTTCTCTGTCTGCAGAACAGCTAAATCCTCACTGGAGGTAGGAGCAGCTGAAAGGCTTAATTAAGCAACAGCAGGTATCACAGCAGCTCTTCTGTTCCCACTCTCATCTGCAGATGACAAGTGTGAGGGGAGGCCGTGCACAGGAAGGCGCATTCCTGCCATGGAGATTGTGTGCTTTTATAATACGTCACAGCTGTGCATGCAATACATAAGCACTATGAGCATCTTTGTAGAACATTTCTGAGAATGAGATGGCCACACTGTGAGGGTCATTCTTTGACCCAAGCGTAGCTGAGATTGCTCTTTCCGATTGCTCCCAGAAGGAGTTTCTCATAGACAAGAACTGATGGTTGACTAATGGTGCTTTTTTGTCTAAGTTTCATTAATGTGTTTCTGTTTCCTTTTCATGAGACACTGCCAATAAGGTGCTGCTAGCTCTTTTCACGGCAGAGATGCTGCTGAAGATGTATAGCCTTGGTCTCCAGGCCTATTTCGTGTCCCTCTTCAACCGTTTTGACTGTTTCATTGTGTGTGGAGGAATCCTGGAAACAATTCTGGTTGAGACAAAGATCATGTCACCACTGGGCATTTCGGTGTTGAGATGTGTTCGACTCCTAAGAATATTTAAAATCACAAGGTACTTTTTTGTTTCTTGGAGGATATCTTTGGAAGTGAAGGAGGGCTAATTCTGAATGCACAGCACATGCTAGAAGACACATACCTGTCTTTTCACTTTTTTCTACCATTCAATTGGGTAGTGAGAGTACTAGGTTTATGGTCCCCATCTTCTGAAGACTGGTGTAGGAGGAGTCAGGTTACATGACTGTGGTATAAGTGGTAAGGATTGGGACAGGATCTGGCAAAGGGGACCGGGGACACTTTAAAACAAGCAGATTGCTTTAACCTAAACTTTGTGGGGATAGAAGAGCTGAACTTTAAGGGTCTCATACAAAAGAAAAAGTGAAAATGAAAGAGCACTAGCCCTGTGATTGTTTATATGACCTTATTGTGATAGAGAGGTGCTTGAAAGACTGTTCTGAGCAAAAACATTTGACTGAGGAGCCCATGCCAGCTTCAGGAGACTCAGCAGTGTCCTTAGAGGCAGATAGTGTCAACACCAGCAGCTATAGGCAAAAGATTTTGCCAGCCTTTCTGCTCCTTCAAAGGAGTAGTGTATCAGGAGCGGTTCTGAGAAGAGGGCAGAGTCCATTCTGCCCTCCTTTTCCTTGTATATATATCCTCTAGACAGGTGTGCCTATTATATGAGCTACTTCCTGCAATCAGGCACCTCTGAAACACTGGCTGGGTTTAGCAGGAGTTTTTCAGCCTCAGGGTTGATCATAGGAGAGGTTAGTTTCTGACCTGTCCAAATGGAAGCTCTTGGAACAAACCTACAAAGGTGGTCCCCAATGCAGCACGAAGCCTTTTCCCACATGGATGCCAGTCAGCATTCTGTAAAAAAGCTCGATTAAGGTGGTGGAAGAGTGAGTCTTCTGCAGCCTTGGTTATGAAAATGTCCCTGGAATGGCTTTAAACTCACCCCCCCCCCAGAAGAAATTTCATATAAACTCAGGATAAAAACCACGAAACACAACAAAAGTATGACCAGAACTAGAAGACTAGGAAAATCTTCCAGCTGATGAGAGTTTACAGCAAGAAAGACATCTTCTCCCTTTTAGAAATAGTGAGGAGTTCTGGTGTGGTGATTGTGGGATTTGGATCTTTGGGTGCGAAAATTATCATCACTAAGTTCCAGGCTTGGTTCCTGGGGAAACTAGTAGCTGTTCCAGGCATTAAGTGATCAGATACGCCAGGGGTTCACACCAGCAGCTCTAAAAACATAACAATTAGCACAGCATCTTGAAGAGATAGTTGTTTTTTCAACACTTTTCTCCAATTCTACACAAAGTATATGGTCTGGTTAGGAGAATTCTCTATTTAAAAGGCAAATACTAACACGATATCACTCATCCTTTAGGAAGGTTTAAATATTGGTATATTCAAATATTACAAAAGCTTCTGACAGTGATTTAACGCAGGAACCAACCAGCCATAGGACTGGTTACATTTATCTTCATCCTGCAGTGGAGCTAAAATACAGTTCTGCGTGGCAGTAAATGTTATCTGAAGTGCATGTCGAGTAATTTGTACAGAGGTCTATGTGTAAAGCACAGTAAGAGCTCAGGAATAATGAATAATGTATTAATCGTTTTTTGCCTCCTTTCCTGTTCCTAAAATATTGGCAAGTAGGTTGCAGTAGTCTCAGATTTATCTGTGTTTTTTAATTTTCATCATGATTTTTCCCCTCCGTGGGTGAAGTTCACCCTCTTGAGGAAGGCCCTACTGCAAGTCTGCAAGCAGTGCTTTAGGCCCACTCATGTCTGACTGCAGGAGAGAATGTGCTAACATTAAAGCTTAGCTTTTATATCTGAGGTTCTCAGAAATACACTTTCTGGGAGTATACATACAAAAGTGTCTTTTTGTACACATACAAATGTGTGAAAATACACTTTTTTCATTATTCACTCAGCTCTAAACACAGTATTAATTTAATGACACTGACATTACCAATGATGGGAGTCTGTGTCACCTTAGTGCAGTGATAGTACAGAAAGATACAGTCCTGGAAAGGTGAGAGGGGCAGGACACATGACAGTGTGATGGTTTATGTCAAATATATATTCACAAGTAGTCACATACTGACATACAGTGGAGATGGAAATGGCACAAAGCAGGCAAATTACTGACTATATAGCAGTGTGTAGTCTAGTGTTCATATATTTGTGTAGATTTTCCATGGTGAGCATCAAACACAAACAAATTTTGAATGTGTTATGGAGATACACCTCTAGGAGAAGCGTGAATACAGCAAATAAAGCAAATAAAGAGGCATATAAAGATACCACTGGATGAACAACACAGTTTAGAAAACCAGACAGAATTTCAAGAATATTTCTTTCAATATTATAAGTGCTATTCAGAATTACTTCATTCTGTGCATTAGACAAGCATTCAAAATAATATATTTATTTTCTTGTCCTTAATTTTTACAGTGCTGTCCAGAAAATCTACCTTTGCTAAGAGAAGATAAATGATTGTCTCTTTATATGCAGTTCTTCAATGCATTATAAGTCCCTGTATTTATTCTGTTACACCCTGAAGATAAATCAATTTATTCACAAGAGTAAACTGAAATAAAATATTTTAAACCCAAATGCTCCACTAAATATTTGTGGATATCTCTGCTCTCTTAGGGGAAGAGAGACAGGACCCCCTTTCCTGTACTTACTTGCAGAGTGGTGTTATATTGTGAAGCTTTACTACAAGGAGCTCGCTAGCTTTGCCAGCTATTGCTACTGTTTTAAGCTCTGCCTCTGTGATTGCCAGTACCATAAAAACAGAGCGGAAGGCAATAAAGAGGAGAGAGAAGAGAATAAAGAAGCGCATTAGGTTCTAATCCAGCTCTATATCTTATTCCTCTCTTTTGAAAACAGGAACATATTCACAGCTTACTCAGTGGTTTTGTGCGGTGACTTATTCATTGGCATCTTCAAGGGCTTGAGCTGCTCAAGTGGGAGATGTCAAGAAACACATAAATTTCCCTAGAAGTCTGAGGAAGCAGCAGTTCTTTCGTATCTTCTGTTTTATGCTTACTGGTCCAAAATCTCTGATTTTGTACAATGGTGCCTCACCCCCCACAGCTTCGTAGTGTATTAACAGAAGAGCGTGGGGTGGTCAGGGGCTGTGTCCTTGTCTGGGCTCCCTTCATTCCTGATGCAGAAGAAGCCTGTGTTTCATTGAGTCACCTCATATCTCTTTTTGCAACTGATTCTTCAACCAGCTAAAACAACATATGGTAACTACATAAGACACTAAGATAAGACCTCCATTAGTTCCACTTTTTAGTCAAGTCAAGCCCTGCTTCCTTTAATATATATTTATCTCCTTTTTGGGGGGGCAGAGAAAGTATTAGTTTGTTTGCTTTTCTAATGATGCTGGATTTCTAATTAGCACACAGAACACAGGTGAAATAGCAGGATTCTTATCACTAGATCGTCTCCGTTAATTGCTTTAAGGTTTGATTGTTGCATAAGAAACTGAATCTGAAGCCAGAGAGTCTTAGACACTTAAAAGCAGTGAAGATGTCAGAAAAGTCTATGCAGACGTGTTTTGAGATAGTAAAGCATCTAAGCTTCAGGTGAGTCACTGGGAGTATTCACATTTGCAGTGACATTATTCTGTGCTCTTAAGGGCACACATTAAAAGATGTGTGTCCTGGCAGACAGTTGGAAGACTTAGAGAGATATTCAGTACCCTCTCAGTGCCGGGAATAAGACTGCTAAAGCCAGGCAGGTTCCAGCAGGAATAAATTCGTCCCCTTTTCTGCAGTCCACCGTGCTTCCTCCCAAGGCTGCCAAAGTGTAAATGCAAACACAGAGAGCTGTTAAATTGCCCATTCAATGCAGGCATTTGGTAGCACTGACCCTGCAGCCTCCATGCCTTTACCTTTACTCCGTAGTTTTCTATTGCTCATCTTTTTAATTGCAGTTAAAGTTTAAAGCATTTTAGTTTTCTGTGAAGTGCTGAAACTAGGCTGGAGGGAAGACATCACAGTTCTCTTTGAAGCTCGGCCTCTGGAGATGAACTAGTTGCTGAACTTCAGAGGCCCTGGCAGAGTGCCCCTGCAGATCAGATTGCTAACCTGTACAAAGTGGTTGGGCAGTTCGAACATTCCTGTCTCCCATGGGAGAAGGAAAGCCTTCTTTTTACCTTGACTTTTAGGGAATATCAATTTAACTAGGATTTTAAGAGCATTTGTCAATTTAATTAGAATTTTAAAAGCATTTGTTTCTAATATCTACACTGCCTGCAGAACAGAGAGATTCGTATGTTGAAGGATCTGACTTCCACATGAGTGGGAGTGAGACACTAGACATGTCTACCATTCTTCTCACATGGAACTTCTATCTCTGTAGAAAATACAGCTAGAAATGGAGAATCCCTTAAGGAAAGAAGGATCTACAGGGCTGTTACAGGCTTTGGAAGAAGGGAGCTGAGAAGGTTGTTTGGGAGAGAGGTACAAAGCAGGGTGGTAGGTTGGACGAGATGGTGCTAAAAGGAAGGAACAGAAATCACTACTGCCTTGCTGACCTG
>JAUBOD010000082.1:476793-493262 GCA_032353885.1 Nothura maculosa
AGCTTGCTAAAAAATTTCAATCAAGACACCCTTGGAACAATGTTGTTCTGCAGTTTTCAAAGCCTGTTTTCTTTAAGTAGAACACAGATATCCTGCTGAATGTATTTTTGGCCATTGCTGTGGACAACCTTGCTGATGCTGAGAGTTTAACATCTGCACAGAAAGAGGAGGAAGAGGAGAAAGAAAGGAAAAAACTAGCTAGGTAAATCCATGTGTATACACATATCTACATTCATATCCATGCATTTGTGAACGTGTGTTATACACACATTCTGCACATGTATGTGTTTGGTTATGTATGCGTGTTAAGTATAGCTTCTCTGGGAGGATATATATAAAAGTACATATATATGACAAATAATTATTTACATGTAATATTTTAAGTAAAATAATTGAAACTAAAGGACAAAAAGATCTTCAGAGTTGGGAGTCCCCACAGTTGTGATGATGTGCGCAGAAGGAAGGAACTCTGGGTGACAGATGAGTTCTCAGGGTATCTATGGAGAAAAAGCATGAAACAGTGTCAGTATCGTAATGCCATTTCAATCTCCCTGTTGCCTTCTGATTGCTCTGCACCACAAGGCACTTTCTCAGATTGACATTCCCATGACACAAGATTCAGCTGGTTTTTTTCTCCTTGATGCCACATGCTGTTCTCCCCCTTTCACTTCTCTTGGTGCTTCTGCAGGCGTGAGCTGGGTGTAGAGCTTCTTTCGCTCCCAGCTGCCAACAGCGGGGAAGCCTCTCCCTGCTCCCCAGCTCCTTAATTCTGTTCACTCATTCCAGGCAGTTTGGGGGAGATTGTTCTGCTTTGTCCTGCACCCCAGTCAGCAGGGTGACTCCCATGACTCTGGGAGTGAATCAAGGGGCAAACTGTGACCCTAGAAAAGTTGGTAGGCGACCTAATGGAAGGTCACAAGCCCTGGGTTGAAGACAGTTCATGCTTTTGTCACTGGGTAGAACTGTGTGAATGAAGACAAGATCTCTGGTCATCAATTTAGAATATGCACGTGCACAAACACACAGGCACATCTGTCTGCCACCCAAATGCACACACAAAGAAATACATGCCAGGGAGAAAGCTACAGAATAAAAAGAGGCTGCAGAGAATTAGATCGAGTTCTTTGCCTTTGCAGATGATTAAAAGGTGTAATCGCTGGTATGTAGGCTAGGCTCAGGTCAGACATGCCAGCCAGCTGAGCGGTTCAAAATGTATCCTATACTACATGAAGTTTCTGATAGGGAACAGCTTTTCACCTTTGTAATTGCTTGCTTTTTATCTTGTCAAATTGTTAGGACTGCTAGTCCTGAAAAGAAACAGGAGATAGAAAAAGCAGCTGTGGAGGAGGAGACGAAGGAGGAGAAAATAGAGCTGAAATCGATCACTGCTGATGGAGAGTCCCCGCCTGCTACCAAGGTCTGCTGCCAGCCACCACTGTCTGGGCAGGGATGGCAAGAACAGCTTGGGTTTGTGAGGGAACAAAAACCCTCTTTCTTGTCTGATAAAGGCTTTGCCACTTCTTCCATTTCTGTCAGATCAACGTAGATGATTATCAGCCCAATGAGAATGAAGAAAAGAGCCCATATCCCACAACAGAAGCACCAGGTATTTTTCTGTTTCTTCTTATCCCAGTTTCAGGAAAGAGAAGCTCCTGTTCCTCATGCACATAGAGGCAGATTGCTCTGTCTGGCACAGTCCAAAGGCAGCAGGGGTGCTGAGCATTTATTGCCCTCATGATGGGACAAAGTGATGTCTGCTTGTCCGTGTTTGCAGGGGTGTGGACTTTATCCATTTCAGTCCTTAAACTGATTAACAGCATTTTTTTCTCTAGAAAGCCCACATTATATGATTTAGATATATTTTAAGTCTTTTCAGTACTTTCTCAGTACTCAGTGTTCAGCAAAAACTCGTAACAGATACTTAAGAAAGCCAAAGTGCTCACTGCCTTGTTTTGCACAAGTTTTCTTTTTCTCAAATTACCAATTTATCAATGTGACTTATTAATATGATACAAAAGGCACAAGCTCCTAGTTTAGAGTAGGAAAAGAAGAAGCCAGAGCAGGAGTTAGACTAGTTTTCAAATCAGTTGGACTTAAGTATCTTCCTCCCAAGATTTTGCAAAGCTAGTTGAAGCAATCTCTTCTAGCAGTTTTGCTTTGATAAGTTTTAAAAACTGGATCATTTAAAGAGGGATGGAGCAGAGAAGTTATAAGCTAGTCAGCAAAACTTCCATTCTTGGAAAAGTGCTGGAACAAACGCTTAAACAAACTATATGACTGCAAGATAAGGAAATAACTAGCAGCCAACATGGATTTGCCAAGAACAAATCATGTCAAACCTCTCTAATTTCCTTCTAAAAGGGTCCAGTGGGATTTGTAGACAGAGAAGGAAAAGTAGATGTCATACGCTTTGCTAATGCTTGTGAGACTGTTTCTTACAACATTCTCATAAGCCAGCTAGAAAAACATGGTCTAGATGACTGGGAGAGAAATCAGTCAGACCGTTTATGTGCAGAGTAGTTGCTCAAGTGAGGTTCTACAATGCAAAGACCCATCCTGGGTTCAGTGTTAATGACCTGAATGATGGAGTAGGAAGTCTGCTTGCTATATTTGTAGATGGCATGTAGCGAGAAGGGGCTGGGAGCATGTTTAGAGGGCAGCATTAGAATTCGAAGAGATCTTGAGTAAATGCAGAAGTGGTTTAAAAGAGGTTGGAAGTATGAGCCTCTCCTGTGAGGCAGGAAGCAGGAAGAAGCAATTCACAAAAATAAGGGTTTTAGGTAGCAGCTAGTTAGTCAACAGACCTGAGAGAAGAATCTTTTTATGGATTACAGATTCAACAAGCCAAAAACATGGTGCCATTTTGCAAAAGGTGAACAAGTTATAAATTTATGAACAGGAAAAACATGAACTCTGAATCAGCTTATGGTTTGCTTCTAACAGGCCAGTGAAAACTAACCAGGGCATAGTGCTTCTTTTCTTCTGATCACCATTAAGAAAATCACAGCTGGACTACTCAGCTAGAGTGTCTCATTTGAGGAACTGTACTTAGGAGAAGCAGAGTTCAAATAGAAGGATCCTAGAGGAGAGTCATGAACATAATGAAAGTGGAAGGCAGGAATGATGATGAGAAGAATTGTTTTTGTTTGAGATAGGGGAGACCAAAGAGAGAGGTGTTCAAATGCATAGGAGTCTGTTACAGATACAGGGAGAATTATATTTTTTCTCTTTTACAAATATGAGACATACACTAGATTACACTAGGGAAGAATTTTCTAATAGTAAGGCCAGAATAGATTGTGAAGATAGTTGTAGAAGCACAGCATCACTTAACTATTGTTAAGACCAGGTCAGAAAAATGTCTACCAGAAAACCTTTAGGTATAATAATTTGGTGAGCCTGGCTTGGCAAAAGTGTGGACTAGAGGGCCTTCCTTGACCCTTTCTTGCTCTCTTTTTCTGTGCTTCTATGATTATGCAACAGTCTGTAGTAGGTAATAAATCACATACTCTTTGATTCTGTAGTTCCTAATAAATATCCTTAAATAGTTGTTCTGGTAGAGTTAAAAAAACATTAAATAATTCATTTTAGATGACAGGTGTTTCAGACAGGGAGAAAGGAGAACTGTTCGTTGCAGTTGATTATTCAGTACAACCTCCCTTACACTTGTGTTCATCAATATACTGTGGTTCCAGTACAATGCAGTACTGTTTTATCTTGGCTGGGGGAGAGTACTCTAGCTTGAATCTTCTCAGCATCCCTGCAGGCACAGGCCAGTTAGTGGATACTCATTGTCAGTTGCTAAAGGGTTTGGGGGAATCTTTAGTAACTAGCACATATTAAAATGCTCTGAGACAGGCTTGGTCCTGGTTCTTGACTGATTTTGATTTGAAGATCCACTACTTTTTACAAGTTTTTCCTATTTTTCATTTACTTTTGTTCTTTTCAAAGCATCTGAAAGTGTTAGCTATTTGCTGAAAATGAGAACCAGCAGCTCATGCCCTTAACTGACCACTTTCTTCAGAGTTCATGGAATTTATCATCACAATCAGATAGTGTAAACTTTTATAAAACCCTTACCAGATCAGATATACAGTAATAATCTCTTCCATTCTGCTGTGTAAAGTTCTGAAACACAAAGGCCTTCTCTGAGCCTATGTGACATGTAGGCTCTGTCTTGGATAGTCAGTTCTGGAGAACAAGGCTCCAAGGCTTCCTCTGGCAAACAATAATTTCCCAGGCCCAGCGTGCACCTCTGCACTTTGTCAACTTTCTTGTGTCCATCTGACCACTCCAAAGTGCTTTTGCCTGTCGCTGATCAGTCAAGTTGTGCTGCAGGAGATGCCATGGAACTACATGCTATCCACTTGGGCCAACACCTTTTCTTGCTCGCTTCTTTCATGTTGATGCCTTTAAGCAGAGCTTAGAGTACAGCATCCTATTACTGCTCAAATGCACTTAGCTGGTTCTGCCAAATTTCATTTTATGGTTTAAGGTCTTAAATGCCAGTCATTTGGCTGTGTGTCATTCTATCCTCTGAAAAACTTCCACACTAATACAGTGTTCTAAAACAATTAGAAATGGTCACTTCACCAATTTTTTTTCATTTATTCTTCAAACTTACATCACCAAATCTCCTATTAGTTTCCATTTCCTCAGCCAGAGCTTTCTACGCAGTCTCTTCGGACTGTATTTGACAGTACTGCTGTTGTCCCCCAGAACCATCCACATACTTTCAGCTCGTCAGTTTCTCTATTTCTTTTGTTGGAAGACGAGACTAGTTCTACCAGAGATTTGTGTATACAAGATGGTTTATTATGATGATATGTTTATTATAGGAAGACAGGGAGCAAGTCTTGCAGTCTAGTACAGAAACAGGCCAAGAATCCAGCATGTCAGATGAAGCTTAAAACTTGAGATGATTCATGGGAGCTTGAAGCAAAGTAGTGCCCTTACGCAGGAGTTCTGGTCTTCGTATAAAAAGCAAAAAATACTCCTCATCAAATTTTAACTCATGTTCCACTGTAGCCTCATGTGTATGTCTATAAGTTTAGAGCCAAAGGATGCCAGCTTTCTAATGAGACAAAATTCAAGGTGTTAGTCCTGGATTTGAATTTCTTTAAACTTAAGGAGAGTTAAAATCTAGATCTGAGCTTGGCAGATCTTGGCAAATCTAGATCTAAGCTTTTCTTTATGATTCCGGGGTAGTCTTAAATAGAAGAATCACTTTGTAAACACAGATATACCTTAGGTGTAAAATATATTCAGAGAGCAGGTGTTGGATTGCAGCAGATGAGCTACCCAGCCCATTTTTGAGTGCAACATTGACCTATGCTTGTACGCATGCTGGCAGCTATGCAAGATGCTGGTACTTTATGTTGGCAGATATCTTAGGTAGTGGCTTGAACTAAAGCTATAATCATGTGTTGCCCTTAGAGTATTTGTCCCTTAGCTTGTCTTTTCTTTCGGATCCTAAACACTGCTGTAAATGAAAAGATATTTAGAACATCATTTTTTCTCCATGACGGAGAGACTGAAGGTGTTTTCCAGTCTGAAGCTATATGGTGGCCAAATTTCTTAATACATTTCTTGCTCTATAGCAAACAGAAGAGGAGAAAGAGGAACAATTAACTTTATGGTCTTCCAGGAGCTGATCCTTCTACTAAAAGTCCATTTTTCTGAGGCATTGTTCCATGTTTATTTGGAAGTGGTTTTTTTTTCAGCATTCCTCTGAGTAAAATAAAGAATGATCCAATGGTAAAGGCACAGAACTGGAACTCATTGCTGGTCTGCTAAGTGAAGGCTTTCAGCTATCCTAAGTGATCAGGGATATTAGTATTCTGTATCGTTAAAGAACAAAAAAAAAGAAGTACTTATCTCCTTTACCTGGCTGGTAAAAGCCAGCCTACTTTGAAATGTGTAACTATAAGATGTAAGTTCAAAATATTGCAATTATGTATTATTATAAGCATTAGCATTCACACCAGTTTTATAAGTACTGTATGTAAAAGTGCTTCTGAAAGAATGCTTCTTAAACCAATAAAGCCTAAAGAAAGACTATTATAAAGTATTTTAGAAAAGAAAATAGAACTATTAAAAAACAGACCTGCTTAAAAAGTACAAACTCCTTGCACTGGCCCACATTTTCATCCAAAAATCTATCATCAAGTGAATTTGAGCCGAATTCCTGCTACTGGAGGTATACAGAGAGAAGCCTATTTGCATGCAATAAGAGCATCATTGAAAAGGCTACTTTCCTGCTCTCTGTAATATCTAGATTAGGGTCTATGCTGATTCATCTGTTCTTTCTAATGTGTCCCATTACCAGGCCAAGCACAACATCTGACTTGAGTTTATCTGAGTTCAGATAAATCTTTAACAAAAGTTTCCTCCCTTACTTCAGCCGAAAGATTCATGAGTTGTATCTAATTTGTCAGGCTCCCTTCTTAAAATATTTTTTGTCTTGCAAATTAGTCGAGAGGATTGTGAACCTTAAAATAGCAAGATCCTATCATATCATTTACAAAGCAGCATCTCGCTTCAGCAGGTGGAAATCCGCAAAAGTGGAAGGTACTTTCATATTCTCCTTTGTCCTTGTCTCTGTTTCCTTCCTTGAGGATAGTCACTGATATGCACAATGCCTGGAGTCCTCCTTCATGGACATCAGATTCAAAAGCCTAAACTTTATTGCCAGCCCTTTCATTCTTCTCTTCTCTGAATTCTGAAAAGTGATCATTTTAAGACTGCTTTTATTTTACTCTAGGAACCAGAAAACCTAGCAGAGATATAATAACATACCTCACATATATAAAAGGCCACGGAAAATAAGACAATAGTTAACAGATTTAGACTGCAGCAAGGATAGTCATTAGAAGAATCTTTTAAGAATCTTTTCTTTTTTTGGAAGAAACATTTAACTATCTGAAGAGTCCATTATGAGGAAGTTGTGAACTTACCAGCATGACAGTTTTGCAGATAGACAGACAGACTAGATCAATGCCTGCAGGAGGGATGCTGGGCAGCAGATGCTGCCTTGAAGAAGGGAAGTGGACAAGGAACCTTGAGCATACCTCTTCGTATTGGAGTGATCCTAAGTGTATATTGTCTCTGATTGAGACAAATACCTGACAACTCTGGAATGGGCTGTATTTTTCATTGAAAGATAACATTGCTTCTTGCAGCAGAGGAAGATGAGGAAGAACCGGAGATGCCTGTTGGCCCTCGTCCTCGCCCAATGTCGGAGCTGCACCTTAAGGAAAAGGCTGTACCCATGCCTGATGCCAGTGCATTTTTCATCTTCAGTCCTAACAACAGGTATTTAAGAGGCTGCTCTGCTGGAACCGGGAGGAGACAGCTATCCCTACAACCTTGGGTCCAAATGGTTCTTTGCTGTGGAGCTCCTTTCCAACAGTTCATACCTGAGGTCTCCTTTTACTAGTCTTTCCTTCAAAGGCCCTGGCATGAAATCTCCATGAAAGCCTGACTGTAGGGAGCCCTCTGACAATACACCTGTTCAGTGGGAGATCGAGGAACTTGCAAGGCTTTTTGCAAGGCTAAAAATGAGAATCATGAAAGCTTTGGAAATAAGAGACTCAAGTAAGTCAGCAATTGGAATTCTCCAACATGCACAGGTCCAAATTCAAGCAAGCCGTCAGGCAGTTAGTTGAGCATGAGGTAGGATCCCTTGTCATAATGACTGCTCAGAATCTACTCCCAGTAGGCAGTTCCTGTGTCTCTGCTTATTCCTACCCTTCAAGAATGAGTATGGAAGAAATAGGACGGGGAAGAGGAGAATCTACAGCTTGCAGGGCGGGCTGAGAAGAGTATTTCTTCTCTCATGCTCTTTCCTCAGGCTCTTGCAGGCAGTGTGGCTTCACGTTGCCCCACCTCTCTATCTGTTCTGAGGGTATGAGATGTTCTGTTGAGTGGAGAGTTGAGCTCTCACAGAGGGAATTTATTTATCACCCCAGGATGCAAATATGAGCTCATTGCTCAATGCTGTGTGGAATACCATGGGTCCCAACCTCTTTCTGGGGTCTTTGCTTCCACAAGTACAGCCCCAAAGCAAAGCAGAGTCGAATTTAGAACTAGTCTTTCCACAGCAGGGCTTTCAACACTTTTCTTTTGGAATGTGTGTAACAGGGAGAGACTGATGATGATTGGAACTCATGGTCTGTAATGTCAGCTCTGCCACCCACCCACTGTTGCTTGTTGAAAAAGTAAATTAACCTCTACAGTCATCTGTAAAATTGGTATAATAGGGGCTTGTAGGCTGAACAGCCAAAAGTAGAGCTGAGTAGACTAATGTGGTGCCTCTAGAATTATGCATAGGACTGTTACAAAGCTTAACTCTTCATATGCTGACATGGTATAGAAGGTGCTTTGATGATGTCCAGCATACTATATTACTATATTTGATGGGATATGATGTAAACATACTGCTATTTGATGGGAGACTGCTACTTACCTATGCTGGTTTCCTGCTTAGAGCAAGAAGTTTACAGTTGGACTCGATGAATCTTGAACGTCTTTCCCAACCACAATGATTCTATGATTCTGTGACTTTATATCAGACTGAACTTCAGCAGACACCTTGCTTGGCATGATGTTGTCCCCCTAGAAGCTCTTGCAAGAAGCCAACCTGCCTTACATTCATTTTTCTGGGTTTCGTACCCATGTAGCAAATGGATCCCCCTTGCCTCCTACTCAGTGACAGTCCAGTCTCAGCTCAGAAAGATTAGTCACTCCAAAGTCTGTTTCTACTGCTTTCCCCTAGCTAGCTCACAGTGAATGAAAGCAAGCAATGCAGTTTCAGGTTGGCAGGCTTTAGACCAAATCACCTAAGACTCTGACAGGGGAGGCTGGTTGTTCTGCCTTCCAACACAACAAGCAAGAGTCTTTCAGGAAGCCAATCACTCCTCGCACAGCATTTCATGATGCGGAGATCCAGGGGAGCCCAACACCAAGCAGGGACAAGCACAGCTGCCTGGGCCAGGATTTTACCTTCTGCTGGGACAGAGCAAAGCTCTCCTACAGAGCAGTCCTCCAGGTCCAGACCTGCTGGCTAAAGAGGAGGGGGGATGTTTCCCATGTCTTGCCTTTCTCTGAGAGATAAAGTTGTGCCTCTCCTCTCTCTTGCAGGTTTCGTGTCCACTGCCATCGAATCGTTAATGATAACATTTTCACCAACCTGATCCTATTTTTCATCTTGCTCAGCAGCATCTCCTTGGCAGCTGAGGACCCTGTCCGACACCTCTCCTTTAGGAACCAAGTATGCTTCCCATTCTCCTTCCCTTGCAGTGTGTTAAGAGTGTGGCATAAGCAGGTCATGAGCCAAAGCCAGCAAAGGCAAAAAAGGCTGCATCAGAGGTTTCTGGAGTGATTTTCTGTCCTGTTTTGAGCCTTTTGTAGGCTTTGTGAATGTGAAATTACTGGGCTTATAGGGTGTGTGAATCAGGGCAGAATTTGGCTTTTAGTTGCCATAAGCATCTGCTGAGAAAGAAAGGACAAGAGGCTGAATCAAAAAGATTGTTTCTTGGAATATGAGACATTGGAGATGGTCTTCTGATCTCCGCTGTCTGCAGTGGCATTTTGGCATCTTTCTGCTTCAGTGCTGGCATAGCTTGCTAGACCAGTGGGTCAATTAATTTATTGTTTAATATCAAAACCTCAATTGAAAGCTCAGTGTTCTGCCTCCTCTGAAGTATCCCGACCCATATATGCATATGCAGAGAAGGTGATAGTGGAGGTTTATTCCTGAGCTTATCTCAGAGCTGCTTTGCATTTTATCCTGAAAGAGGATGCTAAATAATACAGTGAAACCTGTGCCACCAGTGACCTGCCTGGGCAGAGCTGAGTATGTCTACCATGTAGAGCTAAATGTATGTCAATCTTGGCATTGAAGAATGAATCCTAGTTGGTATTTGGACTTATGACATGCCACAGAAACTGCTGAAGAATCGATTACAGGGAGATTTAAATGAGAAATAAAAAGCAGTCAGAGATAGTTGTCCTGGATAAAGTGCTGGAACTTTGGGTGTAAGTTTTGCTTTGACTATTTAATTCCACTGATGTTGCATGAAAATCTGTGTTTAATTTTTGCAGGTACAGATGTTTAAAATGTATCAAACAAGGGAACACTGACAAGATGTTTGGGTTGCAAATGGGATCTGCCTTTATGCCTTGACCATAGAACCCTAAGATTGTGTCCTTCCTGGGCCCACTCAGAGGGCTGGGTGGGAAGGAAACAAACATACACACAAACTGACTGCCTCCAACTTTGCTCTGGGACAACATAATCAAGCATTAACCTGTTCACGTGGGCTTTTGCAGACAAGTTTCTGCTGTTAATGCAAACTGTCCCAGAGCAGGAAGGCAAAAATGGGGAAATTCTCCTCCAGCAAGGGCTAGGAAAGAGCTTTGGAAAGAAGCAGTGTTCCTGGAGTGACCTGGCAGATGCATCTTTCCTGTGTTGCACAGAGCTCGGGCAGCAGGTCTTTGGAAGTGTCTCTCTAATCCAATTAAACAGTTTCAAAAGCCAAGCAAGACAAAAATGGTGTATACTCACAATCTTCTCCTGTTTGCATTCTGGCAAGTTACTCTTTAATTTTAATTTATTCTTGACTAAATACTTATTTAGATTATAGTAAATGTGCCTGCTGATAAACGATATTGCCAGAACAGGTGATCTGTGGTGTTTTCAAGCAGACATGATTTCTTCTAAACAGGACATCTTTACTAGCTGCAGCTTTGGGGCCACATTCACCAGGAATGGTCTAGCTGCTTTGCTATGCTCTGCTGATGTAGAACAGCTGCAGACTCATCTTAACCATCAATTTTAATCAAGTTTATGGCTGCTTTATGTCAGTGGAGTGATGCAAAACAGTCTGAGAGTATCCAAGAATTTCACCCATTGATTATAAAATTATTCCACTGATATAATAACCAAATGTCAGGACCTAGACTTTTCCACAGAGACATTTCCAGTTAATAACGTGTAGAAGTTAATGTCGGGTGCAACTGAGTCCAGACCATTCTTGAAATGGCCCTTTTTAAAATTCTCTAATTGCAAAAATGTATAGAGCCCAAACTAACCTTAAAGAGTGAGAACAACTTCTACAAAAGACAAAAATTGAGCAGTGACTTGAGGAATTTTGAGTTATACAGACACAGTAAATGAGGCATGTCCCTATTTGATCTTCAGTGAGTAGAAATTGGAATGGATTTGGGTCATGCTTAAATGGTACAATCTAAAATAGTACTACATTGTGCAATAGCTACCATTGCCAGTGGCATAACAATCTGTAGGAATCCAGCTACTCTTTGTAAACCTGTAAGTTTGGATTAGGACAAATGCATCCAGATGCAGTTAAAACCTGGGGAATGTTTAATAGTTTCCTGGTGGTGAAGGATACTTTACTGCTGTATATTTATTAGTATTTTAGCAGTAATGACTTAAATTCAATAAATGATCAGGTTTCTTCTGCTTCTTTATAGCAATTATTCAGTTTATAGTTTAGTTAAGCTAAGAGGATAATAATCCAAAGGAACAACACATCTGATTTTCACTGTTTGCGATGTAGGTAAAACAAAAGGGTTTGGGATATTGTAATATAGTTGGGGAAGGGGAAGAGTCCAATTCTGGTCCCATTAATCAACAGTAAAATTCCTATTTGCTTTAGGGGATATAAATTGGTCTACAGTAAAAGAGCCTGTCCTTAAGGCTGCCACTTTGAAAGTCAAGCTACGCTTCCAAACCTGCTGTTGCCTTCTATGGCCGCCTTTTGTAGCCTGCTGTGTTTAACTCTGCTAAGTCCACTCCGGAGTCTAAGTTCTGGGGCTGCTGAGTTTGCCATCTTGCCTGTTACCCAGAATAGCAATGGAAAGATGCCAAATCTAAACTGGTCGTCTCTAGCGGATGAACATAAATCTTAATCCAAGACAAAAGTGGTGATTCTGACAATTAGCAGAGTGCATATTTGTTATTCACCCCAATTCAAGGCAAGTCAGGATAGAGACATAAATAAATAAATAAAGCTAGAGCAACCTTCCCTTGCATCAATTTGCAGTTTGTTTTTTCCTTTGCAAAAGTCTCAAAACAAACATGAAATAAAAAAAAAGGAATTGGATGTTTTCCACTGAGAGACTAGGCATTCTTGTATTATCATCTTGAAAATGTGTTTGAGAAAACCCTTGAATTGTCTGTTCTTTATCAGATACAAATAATAAAAAAGGAGAGCAAAAAAACCTACAACAACCAAAGACTTGTTTCACCCCCAAAGCCGCTATGAGATTATAACTCCAAAAAGATTATCATTTAATGTGCTTCTTGTCTCCTGTGTCAAGACTTTCACTGCATTCAACAGGACATCATTACAAAATCATTTTGTATATTTTCCCTTTTGTCCCCATGTTAAGAGATTTCTGTACTTGATTTTGAATTGTGATTTCCCAGCCCAGTGGTCAGTCACTGATATACCCCCCCCTGCTCCTATTCCCTTTTGTTTTTACAGGTTCTCTTTTATTTTGATATAGTTTTTACTGTCATTTTCACCATTGAAATTGCTCTGAAGGTAAAGTGCCCATCTTCTCTACCATTGCTTGATCACAAGCTGCCTAGTTTTCTGCCACTATCTGTTGCTAACACACACGCCTGTTTGTTCCTGGGTCACGCTCAGTACCACTAACCCAATTGTGCTTATTTTTCAGATCCTAGGCAATGCAGACTATGTCTTCACTAGTATCTTTACATTAGAAATTATTCTTAAGGTAACCAATCTGAGCAATACACTTCTTTCTTCTTTCTCTCTGTTTCTCACTTTCTCTCACTTTTCTTCATGTATCACTTAACACCAGTATTATCTCTACATGAGGGTTATTTATCATTTGGCTTTATCTTTCTGGTAGTTATGTAAGAAGTTTTCCATGAAATTTTGATATTCAGATGTTCAATACATGGCCAATATCAGCACAAAGCACTTTAGGGGAATCACAATGAAAGAATAGATTAGAAAAAGTAAAAGATGAACAAGAAAGAGGTCAGCACACTAGCAATTTTCTCTCTCCATCCTTACCATTTTTTCCAAAACAAGGTAGTTTTCAGTGCAAAGACCCCTGAGCACATGCAGTTCCTTTTCTGTATTTTGCAGCCTGAAGAGAACATACCAGTTCTACACAAGTAAGGACACTGGACCAGAGGGAGCCAATGGCTTGCATAAGATTATACACAGCTGAGCAGGAGATGTGGTTCTTTCAGGGAGCTCAGTGCAGAAGCTCATTTTTTAGGTGTGACAAGGGAATGAAGAGTAAGAGTGACTGCAACACGAAGGACCAGAGCTGAGAATGAAAATTACAAAGCCACTTGGCTAAGATTTCCTAGGAACATGCTCTGTACCAAAAGAAACATTCAAGAAAATGATGCAGCTGGGAAGCAAATAAAACTAGGCTGTCTTATTCTTAACTTTAATTTTTCCAAAACATAAGGCTTATAATTTAAATGAGTGATTTAGCAAAGTTCTGTCTTTCCAAATTCTGAGTTCACTTTTCAGCTTGATCTTTTTCTCTGAGATGGTTCTAAGGCAGCCGTATTCCCCTTAGAGTTGCTCTGATCTTGCAACTCAGCCTCCAAACTGGAGGCTGGCAAGCAGGGACACCCCTGCATATTTTTGCAGGGAGCTGTGCTTTTGATAAGGCTTTAAAGCACCAGAGACAGAATGCTCTCTAGAGATGTATGCATTCTGTTGTCTTGCTCAATCCATGGTGCATCCGTGTTTCACACTCAGTCCAAATGTGCATGCACTAGCTGCTGTTCTATCAACAAGGCACTCAGCAGCAGTAATATTTAAAAGCAAGCTGTAGTCTAAAGCTTGGCTTTCTACATCAAGGCACCTTCCCATCTATTTGAAATTACAGTAGCAAATCTTCTCCCATTGAAGCAAAATGTAATACTCTTATTAGTGGAAGCAGAACCTAGCCTAATTCACTGATATATTCTGTTTTTATGACATGAGTGTACTGCATCGTACCTATTTTTGAGCTTCCCTGATATCATTGTCAAATTTCCCCCATAACTTCAATAACTATGTGACAACACCTCTGAATTTTCTCTAGGGCCAAGTGGCAGAGGACTGCAAGGACTACAGATATGTAAATAATTCTTCTATTCTTGTCCTGTCAGTCTCTGCCACACAAGGGCTTATTTCTCAGAGCCTGTTTCTCTGATACCTTGCCTTGTGCACAATCTTCTGCACAAGAGCAAAATTGGTATAAATGATAAGCAGAAGAATAAATGATTGCATGAAGTTCAAGACAGTGAAGAAACAAACTTCATCTACGTCAGTGTTGCTGATGGCATATGCAAGATATGATGGATATGATGGAGTCGGATGAATGTTAGCAAAGTGACTACCTTAGCAGTGTTTTGAACATACCATTTAAGATAATTTTAAATCAGTTTTACATTTTGGTTTGGTTTTAGAAAAGCATTCTAAGAGTTTGTTTAGTGAGCCAGGTGGAAGGCAGGCATAGATAGTATACTCTGTGAGAGCCTCTCCTAAGATAACAGAATTTCTCAATACACAAGAGATCCATAGGTTGTATAGAGCATTAATTCAGCAGAGATTCCCCTCCTGATTTCAATGGTGTCTCCTTTCTTTTAAGATTGCCATACAAAACATAACCACTTTAACCATAACTTTGTTATGGCAAGAACCTCCCCCTCTTCCCCAATCAAATGTGTCTATAAGTATAAATTCTAAGCCAGGACCAGAGTTTATACTTCCTTCCCTTGTAAGTTCTGTCTGACTGATGGATAGTTGGTTCCCTGATGTCATGGATGTTTGGTGAAAAAAAGTAATCTGACTGAATCTCACTGAAATTGTCAGAGGTAGACATGACTGGAAACCAGCAGCTGCTATGGCATTCCAGCCATTAGGAGCCAGAGAATTCCAGTTTGAACATCTGGTTCATAATTCTAGTTGGGAGAGCCTGACTGGAGCTGGTCATTGAGGACAGTCTCATGATGTCTGCTTCAAGTTATTTTAAGCATCTAACTTAGATGAGATGCAGAGGACCAAATTTAGAAGCCCATGTTCCTAATGCAGGTAATGGAGTAAGATATAGCAGTTGTGGGGTTGAGGAGTGCTCAAAACAACTGCATGAGATCACTCACCAAGGCCAAGGTAGGTGGTACAAATACCCTTATCACTTCACCATCTTTGAGATATTGACATGCCAGACATACTTATTCATAATTTGAAATAGAGCTCAACCTAAAATTGGAAGTCTGGACCTCGGCTTTCCTGACATGGTAACTATGATCCACTTCCATTTCCGTTGTTACTTAATCCAGTTTTGGACCTGTGACAGCCCCTTCTTGCCTTAGGCTTTGCAAAGAAAAATTAAGGGGAAAATGCAAACATTTATTTTATAGAATAAAGACAGAGGAAACTGGATGGGGAAACTGATTGAAGACAATTGAGCTGATTATAAGGAGCAAACTGAAGAGCATTTCTTCCTGTTGCTTAAACTGTGGTCCTAAGCATGAAATCTGTGAGAGATTTTGGTTATTTTTTCTTGCTCAGAGGGAAGAAAGCTCAGCTGTCCACTACAGCTAGTTTAAACTCTAAAAACATCACAGAAGAGTCCTTTTTATCTCATATTTTTTCAGTTTAGGCAAGGTGGCCTTTATATAATACAAAGTACCCAAGTGTCCTCTGCCACTGAAGATAAAGGGAAAACCATATGATTGCACAGAGTAACTTTTTCAAGCAGTCATTATGCTGCTATGTTATTCTGCTTTGCTGATTGTGATTATTATGTATATATTCTAGATACATAGATATATATTCTAGACACTGGAAGAGTAGAGAGAAAAGGACCAGAGTGACCATATGAGCATCTTTTTCCTCACTTAATCTAACATTGGCTTTCCCTAGTTAGTTGTCTCATAGTTATTCTGCTGTCTTCTTCACTCTTTCTTTTTCATCTTCTTCGGGATCTGGGGGTAATTGTCTGCTATGTTAGAAATACTGCCCCTCCCCAAACGTACTTTCTGAACACAGCGAGTTAGGCTTGGTTTCTGAAAAGATGCTAATGGCAAAGTGTGTTTTTGTCTTCGTATACTTCCCTACAGATGACTGCTTATGGGGCTTTCCTCCATAAAGGCTCCTTCTGCAGGAATTATTTCAACATCTTAGACCTGTTGGTGGTCAGCGTTTCTCTCATCTCCTTTGGGATCCAGTGAGTGAGCTATTTTCAACTGTTTTGATATTTCTGTACAGTACCATTGGGATGGGAGAAGGAACCTCAGTCTCATTGTCTTATCTGGGTAGGGCTTTTCTTGTGGGCCTGAAAGTTTCTGGGAATCATCTTCCCAGATGATTCAGGAGATAGAGAGTTCATCCTTGTGAGGGGAGATGATAACCGTCCTGTTGACCACTGTTGACCCAGATCTCCCAGAAAGAACAAAT
>JAUBOD010000082.1:510797-525574 GCA_032353885.1 Nothura maculosa
CTGCTGCTGCTTTTATTTCTCTTCACTAAGAACGTGTCTAATTTCTGACTGCAGGGCAGTAATTCTTAAGTGATTGCGATGTAATTATTGTTCATGAGCGGTACCTCCTTTGGTACCACTGTACCCACAAGGGATCTGGAGGAAGCTCAAAACACTTTGTTTTATTGCTCCAACTGGCCAGCAGGATCGAGAAGAGAGCTTTCCATTACTCTGCCCCCCTATTTTCACACACTTAGAGCAAGGAAGCCTTTGGCATTAGTGCTCTCAGCCGTATCTTACCCTTCCTTCACAGGAAGCTATGAGCAATCCAGGCCAAGAGTGACATCAGCATCAGCTAGATGTCCAGTTTCAGTACATCTTGTTATTGTCATTCCTTCAGGCCTTCTTAGCATATAGTCTTTGTTACCTCTAGGAGATGGTTCTTCAAAAAATACTCCCATGTTATTTTTGCTCTGCTTCTGTTCCAATCTTTAGAGGAACTTGTGACCATACATTGCACTTCTGAGTGCTTCTGTACTGCAATGACAGGCACTTTTGAGTAATTGAAAGTAGATGGAGCTGAGGGGTAACTGTACCAGCTCTTCAGTGAGCACCAAAGGACTTATGGTGCCACCTAGAAAATACAATTCTGGTGGAATATACTGGGCTACAAGATCTGGAAATGGGAGTTCCTACTTCACAGGATTGATAACAGATATGATAAAGGCTGTTCTGGGACATGTCCTCAATGTTAGTGATAATCTGAAAGAGTAGAGAGCGTGAAAACGTTCTCTTTTGACTCAAGAGACTATAGCCCTCATATTTTGTATTTTTTCATTAAAAGTTTGTCAGAAGAGGGCTTGTGGAACTCAGTAACTCAGTTTCAGTATTTTTTTTCTGAAATAGGGGTACTTATCCACTGGAAGCACAGCTGAGATAGTAACTCCTTTAGCAACTGCAGTCTCCGAAACAATTATTGGAAGATGATTGCTTTTAACTGGTAACAAACTACCCTGGATTTATACCAGTGGCCTAGAAATAGATACTTTGGTCTTTCTCCAGATCACAGAACCATTTAAGTCCTTTAGCTTCTATAATTCTGCCATTCTGTCCAGTATGTCTAGACAGGCTGCAGACCCCAGGGGACACCTATCTGCTCTCAATTAGATCTTCATATGAGAGTTGTGTGAGAGCATGAATCAGAGTGAGATAGGATCTTTTAAAAGTTATTGATGTTATTTAGCTAATATTTTGCTTTATAAGTGGATAAACTGCTGCTTCTTATTGGATAAACCATGAGAAGCAGCAGTTTTCTCTGGAACTGATAAGACCTTTGGAAAACCGTGGAGAGCTAAAAAGCCTCTCTCCTCGGACCTTGTCTGCTGAAAGATTTGGAAGAGCACAGAGGGCATTGTGCAATTGCCCACAGCAGTGACTCATTACAGCAGTTGGTAGGTGAGCTGCTGTGAGTCTCTGTTTCAGAATTAATCCATCAGTGGATGAGCACTGATAGCTAGTATGCAAATAGATGCTGATTTCTCGCAGTCTGTCAGGAGCATCAGGCAGCAGCATCCTCCACTTCATTCCTTCTGCATGAGGTTCTGCAAATTTCCCTGATTGCTGTTATGGCTAAATGGTATCTGCACATAACAGAATCTACATTGTCTCCATTTAATGATGGAGCTGTTGTAACTGTGTAAGATTCTTCAGGCTACATGCAAATCTCTCATATCTGTTTTAAGAAGTTATGTCAAGAGTCAGAGAGTAGCCTAAATGTCATTTCATTCAATTCTGTTTTCTAAAGAGACTGTTCATTACAGAAGTACTTTCTAGGAATGCTTTTCTTTAATGAAAACTGAGAACTCTCTCTCATAATTCCACATGGCCTGCAGCATTTTCAGAAACATATTCATATTATGAGCAAATATCTATCTCATTTAGCAAATCAAGAGCAAAGTCTGCTTTGGTGTCCTTTACAATGAATGAGTTTTTTTGCTAAGAAATCACATGGAATATCAGTAAACCAGACCCTTTCTTGCCTTCCTATCTACCATTTCCAACTGGTTGAGATTAATATTTTCCTTATTGTTTGCACATACAGGTTTATTTCAGATAAATGGAGGCAAGGTTCTTCTGTCAGTTTGTTTTCTTCTCAGGCTCTGTAGGTATATGTCTGTCTCAGTTTCTTCTCCACCACGGTCTCTTCATTTGTGTATCCTTACACACATACCTATGTATCTTTTTTTGCCTGCAACACTTACAGGAGCTTCTGCCACCAGGGACCATCTGCCCCACATTCAAATCTCACTCAGTGAATAGCCTTGACCCTCACTGTGCCCTTCATCTTTAGAGGCTTTTCACTCAAAGGGGTTTGTTAATTCTCGCCAACCTCCTAGCAAGAGATGGAAATGAAAACTCATGACTAAGCAGACAAGTAACTGCACATCAATTAACATAGAGGTGACCCTGCAACTCCCACAGGGCTGGGTTCTCATAGCCCAGGTGGTACCACGATGCAAACAGCCTCCTCCTTGGGGTTTTTGCCTTCAGCACAGCCATACAGCTCTCCAGCAGCAGCACATTCTTGTGATGGGCCCAAGTGACTCTGAGTTCAGGCCTTCAGACAGGCTCCAGTGGACAGTTTTTCCTGCGATTAAGAAGGTTTCTTGGATACCGCATTTAGGATCTCGTATTCACAGGAGGTAAAAGAAATGGTCTCCAGAGATTTCAGTGGCTCCATTAGTATCAAAACAATTATCTTTGACAGCTAACCTCAGCAACTAGGAAACCTAAAAGTGATTGGCATGTTCATTCTGAAATGATACAATGTCTGCTCCCCTCGCGCAAATGAGATTCCATTCCAGTCAGCTACTGCATATTTATGCTCAGCCTTTCATTAACTTATTGATCATGTGGTGACTCACTATCCTTGGATACCTTTGAGGAAACAAAAAATGGGAAAAAAATGTGCTCTAATGGTAAGGTATTTTCATGTTTCTTGAATATTCAGTCCAATCCTCCTGGTCTCTTTCTGTCCTCCTTTCTCCCCAAAAGCTTCATGAGTCTCCACAGAACTCCCATTCAAGAGGGCAACTGCCATTCCCCAATAAGCCCTGGGACTACCATAGCTTGATATGTAATAATACGGCTAAGTCAGTGTCAAGCATCTCCCTTTAAGGGTAAAATGTGGTATTACACTCTAAATTCCTGTACTGCAAAAACAAACAGTGCCATCAATTCACTTCCAGTCAGACCTCCACCCCTTGGGAAAAGTATACAGAACTTTCTGGTGGGAAAAATAGTTTGGAAATACAATCTCTTTATTAGAGTGAAACCTCTTCCTTCATTCAGCTTGTCTTTCATTAGCCACCCTGGTACACTCCAGTGAGGAATGTGGCTTTAAGAGGTACTTTGAGGTCACAAGATGCAAATCCCCCGGGGTCTAGTTCACTCTCTGTATGTACTCATAACTCTTGACGAAATTATGAGGTCTGATCCAAAGCTAAGTAATCACATGGTCCTTCGTAGGTAAAAGTCTCTAAGGAGGGTGGCTTTTTTAGGAAAGATTCCTTTTACTTGCACGCAAACGAGGCATCTATGTAGTCTGTTTTCTTTGAGCTCTATTACTGTGAATAATATCATCTTAATTTTTACCCTTCTGTGTGAAATACAGAAGGAGCAGATGAGGAGGAAAAGGAAGGTTTTGAAATTTATGCATTTTCTTAATTCAACACTAATGTATTGGATACGGGGTTGAATAAAACTGCATTCGTGTCCCTGGTTCCTCTCTATCACTCATACGAGAGGTAGAGAGGAAGAGAAGGGTTCCCTGAGCCCACCTGACAGCCAAGCAGTTACATGCTGTGATAGTGTTCCTTCTGTGACTGCCTAATGGACCAGCCCATGATTTTCAAAGCAAGAACCTGGATGATGAAACTCAGCAGAGTATCCCTGGGGAAAGAACTCAAAAGGTGCATCTGGAGCAATTCCACACAAGTGGAATGACAGAGCAACTCCAGATATGTTTGATCCAGATATGATCTCACAAAGGTCCAAATCATGTTCCTGCAATGACAACGAGAAGGGGACCTTTTTTTTCCAGGTCAGAATCTCTCCTTAGATGTGCCACTTATGTCAGCATAATGCCACTGCTTGCAGTGAAGTTACATTCCTGCAGCTGGAAGCAGAGTTTAACTTGGTGGATTCAGTGGTCATCTGAGGACAGAATTTGATATCACTTGTCACCCTGGTTTCGTACCAAAATCAAACTGTGTTGTAATGGCAGTCGTGGCTGCAGGGCTCTGTGTCCAGAGTTGCTCAGTAAAAAGAAATTGCTAATTTGGTTGCCCCCAAAATATTCTTTGCTATATGATTGGTATCATGCAGCTAGTAAAAATCACCATGTATCCGTCACCACAGATTTAAAAGTAGAGTCTTAATTTTTGTGGGTGAAGCTCTGCACAACTTGTTTATAATCGTCACCCTTGCAGCTGCCCAAAAGCAAACTCTGTTTTTGCTGGAATTGTTTGTGTTCCTGCTGAAATCCTTAGTCGTTCCCAAACTGTACAGTTGGAAAAGGAAATAGAAGATAGTCGTGCTACTCAATACATGTGCTCATTTGGCTGTGCCACGTGAGCAGTGCCATTGCCTTCAGCAGGACTGTCCACATGAACAGGGGCAGGAGGATTGGGCCTGTTGTCTTCTTCTCCATTCTCTTTGATTCTGCAAGTGTCTTCTCTGCCAAGGTCGTATCAGGCTGCAATGGCACTTTTTGCAACTCTGTATGATCTGTATCTGTCCTTTATTTATTAAAATGCGTGTGCCTCTACAATTTAATCTGCCCTTCTCTCCCTCCCCTTCCTCTAATTGCAGTTTTATTCCAGGTCCATCTGGTTGCTAACGATGCTGGACATCACCGCTGAATTCATTCTAATATTTGTTATGTATTTTCTAGGCTGGACGCTGAATAATAATATTCTCTGAATTTGCTTTTGCTTCTGTTTCCTTCCTCCCTGTTGTAGTTAATTGAGTAGTGATGAGTAGTCATGGGATGATTGCTCCTCGCAGTGCAGATCTGTTAAGTTACCTATTTCAGACAAAATACAAGGCTTTTCTAGGTCCTCCATACCTGCCCCCTTCATGGGGGTTGTAAAATCAGGTGGGCAATATCTTTCTCTGCCCACTCCTCTTTTTTTTCTTGCTCATACATAATATAGGTTGCAACCATCAGTCTCAAAAGCATGTGATAGGCAGTGTCTCAAAGTGTAGAAAGAAGCTTTTTGCCAATGTCTGCTGTAGGCACTGGCCGAGCCCACAGTAATGCAGGTTCCCAAGCCCGGCTCTTGCAGTGCCAGTGCTGGGATTCGCCCCACTCCCAGCCCTCCTCTCTGCTCCCTGCAGCACTGCCTGGGAACACAGGCTCACAGTTTACCCATGACCTGACTCTGGGGCTAAGAATAGCAGTCACAGTGCAGCCTGGGTTCAGTCTCACTGGAGACATGCCACAGCTGGGAAACAGCAAGGTCAGATTAGCCTGTGCTCACAAGCCCAGAACACGTAGAAGGAGCACAGAAAGTTTTGTCTGTTCACTCGTTTCAGGACCGCAGAACCAGGGATGAGGTGTTCAAAGGTATTTTGTGGGCCAAGATAAAATTTCTTTGCTTATGATGCTAACTTGAACAGGAAGCAGACTAAGAGAAGCTTTTCTTCCAGGCTGAGCAGGACCAAAAAGGATTTTGTATCCCCATGGTACACTCAGCAGAAAGTTATGCAGGAAGGGGAAGGCAAGCAGTGCAGAAAAGCTGCTCCTGAGCACTGCTTAGGACAAGGAGATGCATCATGCAAGCTGCTTCTGCACAGCAAAATGAAATTGGGAGTTTAGCACATGCTAGAAGCTCCACCACATCATGCTCGAGGCAGCTGATGTCTCAGCAGTGCTGTGGCACAGTCTTTAGCATGAGTTAGCAATATGGCTTGTTCTGAGCACATGCTAAGGCCGACTTTGGTTCCATCTTTACCCCTTCCTGTAGGATACACTGGCACATGCTACATTCCCACTGTCATTTTGCAGTGCAGAAGTGCTTTCAGAGGAGTAACAAAAATACCAGCCCAGCTGTGTAGTTTAAGAAAGGGGCTAGAACATGAGCAATGGAAAGTTTTAGACCAATGGCTGTCATAACATGCATTGTGGCTGGGTGAAAAGGAAACATGACAACCAGTGAGCTTTAACCAGCACATCCCCTGGCTCAGGAGCGCCCTCTCCTCTGTTGTGATGGGGCATGTGGTCCTTGTTAGTGTGAGCACCCAACCCCACATGCTGCCTACAGACTGGTGGCTTTATGCTCATTGGGAGAAGGGGAGCGATGTTTTTGAGGTGGTATGATGCTTTCCTGTGCTCTTCCCCAAACCCATGTGAAGTGGGGCAAGGCAGTGTGCTGGTAGGAACGGGAGATGTCCAGAGGAGCTCATCCTGCGGTCCCTTCTCCTGTGAGCAGCCGTGCTCGAGGACACCCATGCAGCTTCCCTTCAACCTGTTCTCAGAGGCAGAGGGAAGCAATCCCAAGCCTGGGCTCACATGAGCAGGAAAGGGGCCGCTCGCACCAGCCAGGGGTACGAGCCCTGGCCGGCAGCTTGAGATGCAACAAATAGATGTAAGAGGAATACCATTTGAGGTATCAGGGCAGAACTTCTGATGGTAATTTTGAACTGTTTTTGTCTGTCTAACATTCCTTTTTAATCCCCATCCTGCCTGCCCCTTCCTTATGTAGGGTTACTTTAGTGATCCTTGGAATGTTTTTGACTTCCTCATCGTAATTGGCAGCATTATAGACGTCATTCTCAGTGAAACTAATGTGAGTATTACTCTACCCTCCCCAGGATACCACCACCACCTCCTCCTCCTCTGCTGTTCCTTCTCTCTTTCTCTCCTTCTTTCTCTTTTTTATTTTGTATCGTTTTTTTTCCTCTAGTCATGCTTTTATTGAACTTGCCGTCGTCCTTCTCCTTCTCCCAGGGAAAAAAAAAGGAGGGGGGGAAACACCTCCTTCTTTTTCACTTGTCATAGCTGGCCCCAAGGCTGTGACTGGTGAAAGCGCACAGAGTTTGGGGTGTGTGTGCTTTTTTTTCCCTCCAAAAGGTAGACATGCTTGAGTGTAACTTTCTGACTAACCAGGCTTTTGTTGATACCCTCCATCATGTGAAACGTTACAGAGGTTTGAGCAACCAATACTGTAGAGTGGTAAGAGACTATTTAATATGCCCACATAACCTCTTTCTTTTCTTATTTTTTTCCTCTTCTCTCCCTCTTTCATGCTTTTTTTTTGTTTGTTTTGTTTTTTTATTTTATTTTATTTTACTTTTTACCTTTTTTCCCTCTTTCTCTACCTCTCTTTCTTTCTCTTCTTTCTTTCTCTTCCTTTCTCTCTCTCTTTCCTTGGCTTCTCTGCCACATGCAGCACTATTTCTGTGATGCATGGAATACATTTGACGCCTTGATTGTTGTGGGTAGCATTGTTGATATAGCAATCACCGAGGTGAACGTAAGTAGCTGGCGTCTGTCCATGATCGTGCCTGCTCTAACATTCATTTGTCTTTCCCGGGTTCTTTTATTTTTCCTCCCTCTTCCTCCTTTCTCTTGGGTTTGTTTTAAAAGCATTTTGTTCAGTTTTGAAGCACTCTTTCTTTCTTTTTTTTTTCTTCTATTTTAATTTTTGGAACGACTTAAAGGACCTTTTGACTGTTGCATCATTTACTTTCCTTCATAAACCGCCTGGCATGAACTAAACTGTATAGCAGGAAAAGTGATGGGAAATGTGGAGTGTAAGTGAAAAAGAGATTTGTGCCATGGGAAGTTGCTAGAAGAGTCCCAGGCCAGCACTTTGGTCTACCCAGCATTATGCTTTGCTTCCCATGGCAGTTCAATACCCTCCACCCCACAGAGATCTAAAGGTCAGTTCTTTCGAGGTGGAACTGTGGGAACCAAACCTAGAATCCTTCTGGTGCTGCCTTCCTACCCCACCCAGGCTTCTTCCAAACGAAATAAGGCCCAAATCAACTCTATTTAGAGGAACCTGCTCCTAATATTTAGTTTCTAACTTGAAAAAAGACATATAGATACATTATAAGGAAAAAAAGCACAAGGAGAAACAGGTGTCCATGATTAAGCCCAGTTCAGTTTGTTCCATCTCCCAAAATCCACCAACACAATTAACACTGATTCACCCTGGTGATGCCCATCTTAGTGGACAGATGAAGGATTGAATGAGCCGTGGAGACTGAAATGAGCAGCTAGTGTCCAAAGAATAAATCACATCAGACAATATTTTTCCTCTGTCTTTTTTGTGAATAGGGGCAAAGGACCTGTCGGATTTAGGAGCATGGACAAAAATAACACTACTAATCCAGCTTAGTGGAGCCAGGGAAGTAGAAAGACTGAAAAAAATGCTGTGAGGATGTTTAATGTAGAGCAAATCTATCATGAATTTGCAAAATGAGATGGCTAGTGAACAAACATTCCAGTTTGGAATTATTATTTACCATAGAGGTAATAAAATGCAAACAAAAAAAGTGACAACATAGTTTTCATGCAGTGTTTTTCTTGGGAGAAGTTGTAGACAACATTTTGAAAAGATCAAAATTTATTTTGAACAAAAATGTTTTAGTATTGTGGTCAACTTTATTTTCTGTTAAAACTTTTTTCATTTTTCTAATTCTAGAGGAATTCTCTCAAAAAAGAAATATTATGATTTTGAATAAGTATTTTATTCTCTTTTCCTTGTCTTTTGAAAGATGGAAAATAGTCCCTAATTTTGTTCAGAATGTTGTAGGTGCTTTTGGTTGCACCTTTACTGGAAAGATATTAAGATGAGTCTGAGCACGTAGAGGGAAGTTCAAATGCTCAGCAATCTCAAGTAATTAATTTCAAAGCACAAAGTGAGAGCCTTTTATATTTCATCCTTGTCAGAAGTAACCTAAAATGGAAACCTGGTGTTAGCCTGGAGAGTGTACAGATGTTCAATTTTCACCAAAACAGACAGTATTGTACATGACGGACTAACTGTAGTTAGTGGGAGATGAATTATGCCTAGCATCAGGATGACCTACCTCCAAAAGTCTTGCAAGTAAAAAGGAGGAAAAATCTTTTTGTTTTGTCAAAGAAATAGAGGCTTATCATAGCAAGAAACCTTGTATGGCAAGAAAATGTAATGGATCTGTTTGAAGAAATTTGGAGTAATTTCTTATAAAGAACTTCTCATATCAAGTTTTGGTAAACTTTGATATATATATATCTCAAAATTTCAGCCTCTGAGTGAAAAACAGATACCCATCCAAGCTTCTTTTTACTGTTGGTAGAAACATGCATTTGCACAGGCCAGCTGATTCCTTGCTGTGCAGCTGCCTGTGACAGGTGGGATTAATTGCTTCCTGGTGGTGCCCATCCTGTGAATGAGTATAGGGTGTCAAAGCTGTTAGATTTCTGCAGACACCCAGCTCTTAGACGCTAGATTTAAGCAAGGTAACTGGCAACCATTCTCAACATGTTGTAGAGCAGGTCATGCTGCTGCTAACTGTGCTATGCAGTCTTGTGCACAGATCTTCAGTCTCCAGGGCTATCCATATTGGTGTGTTTAATAACCACTGATGAGGCTCCCTCTCTTTTCCTTTCTCTGTCAAAATTGAAGTTCATTTATCTGTTATCTGAGGCTGAATGGCAAGTTTTTGGTTACAAAGTATATGAAAAATGAGAGTATGCCTCTATCTAAAAAGTTGTTGCCTATCTTAGATGAGGAGGCAGTAGTAGTAGCCCTTACTTGTTTAGGAAGGGTTGTGGACAGCACTTCAGGATGGTCCCTGTGTTTCCTCTAAAGAATACTTTCCTTCTATACAGTTTTACAGATTTCTGCACACTTTTTTTTTTACCTGGCATGTTTAAATCTTCTCTTTTTATCTAGGCAAGTCCTTTGCTACTAGTTTCTAACGTTTGTTACTAAAACCTTGCACAATCTTTTGATGCACTGATAAATGAGCAGCAGCTATGGATGGAGTTTGTTCTGAAATGTTTTGAAATCCCTTTGCACTTATAACCCTTTTTGAATAAGAGAATGTATTGTATGTTGGTTTGTCCTGTCGGTTTCCCTTACCTGCTGGCAGCACTTGGTATGTTATATATACTTAACAGATGGGTGTGGAAAGTATCAGCCCATCTTGGATGGACAGTTGTCAACTTCCCAAGCAGTGTGAGGCAGTTTATCAGATGGGCTTCTCCCCTTCTCCTCAGGAGCTTGTTGCTTTCTTGCTGTTTGTGGGTTTGAGCAAACCCTGCCTCGTGTCTCTGTACACTGTCTTGTCTTGTTCCAATAGACCTGGAGCCTGAAAAAGAAAGAAAAAATAAACCCCAAAACATCAGCGAGCTCCACTAATTGGAGATATTTAGCCTGGTCAGGTGCAGGTAAGATGTTTCTGCCCAACTCTTTAGAAGCTGAAGAAGGCTTGTGGTAGGATCTTGGAAGTTGCTGCTCTTGGATCTAAGGAGAGCTTTTACTGTGGTCAGTTAGCTAATACGGAGACACCTGGCATAGGTTAGTTTGACATGAGGACATGTAGTCCTGAAGTCCCTGTGAGGTTCACCAGACATTTGCACTCTGAGGAACCATATCCAGGATGTTTTAGGTGCTGTAGCTGTGGTTACTTGGGAACTCTGACTGACAGGCACTGTGGTATGTGTGTACATGTGCATCTACTTGAGCTGTTTCCTATGCTGGGTTTTTTTCCCCCTTTTGACAATTTTCAGATTTTTTGAGAAGGAATTTCCCAAACCAAAACCTTCACTAAGGTACATGTGAGTGTGCATGTGTGGGTCTTCAGGTGTGTACTCCACAGGGTATAGTATATTTTCCTGAATGTCTTTGGATACCCACGTCTGGGCTACTAATCAATGGGCGAGCACATGGACGTGAATCTGTGTGTGAGAGAAAGGCAAATGTGTCTGCAAGCAATGTGTTTGTGCTCTGAATGGTTGTTGGTGGAAACACGTGGGTTGTTTTGTGTGTGTCTGAGTACATCTGAATACATTTTCCAAGCCCATGTGGCTCTCCTAGTGTGCAAGTCTGATCTGTTTATGGGCGGATGTTTGTGTCTGGGAATTGACTGTATGTGGGCACGTTCATCTGCATGCCTTGGGTGAATGTTCACTTGCACGTCAAGCTGAGCATTTGTTTGCTAGCATGGCCTGTGTTCACATGTACTCACATTTTGGGCTCCCATTTATCCTTAGAATTGCTAAAACTTTAGGCAACCCCTCACTTAAATCACCTCCATGACATAAAAGTATAGAAGGTGATAACTGCAACTGCAGCCGGGGAGCATTTCCTAGGTCCCCCATGCCAGCCCCACAGTTTCATAGATGCATCTTACAAATACAGAAGGCATAGAATGGAGTAAAATCTTGCAGATTTGAAAACTTTAGGGAGTGATGCAGTTCCTGCCAAATGCACTTTTAAATGAGCTAATTTTCATGCTTTCTACATGACTGCATTTTCAAAGCTTGGCTTCGTGTTAAGCGTTATACAGATATCTTCCTAGCCACAAAGTGAAGATTTTTCAAAGTTTTATGTAAACACTGATTTTGTTTTGAGCCACTTCTAGACAACCCATTAAGTAACTAAAAGGTTTGGAGGGTTGATTTTCCTCTTTTCAATCTGCTATTAAAAAGGAATATCCCAGGCGGAAACCACATCTGCCGTGTTTCAGCTGTCTCTAAATGCTAAGACCAAGCATGAGCTTTGGGGGATAAGATAAAATATGATGTCATGTTTGGGGCGTGGAAGGCAGGGCCTGTGGGTTGTATTTCTTGAACTTTAACTTGATCCCCATGCCTCAGTCTCGCTTTCTGTAAATTGCAGGTTGTTATCATTCCCCAAGTAAAGAAAGCATCATTAGTGTTTACAAAGCGCTTTATGGCCCTCCTTGGAAAACACTGTGGTGCTAAAAATGATTACTATCATCATAATAAAATGAAAGAAAGTATTATAGGAGTTGAACAAAAGCCAGCAAATTTGGAATATGTCATCCAAGAAGGAGCCACAAGCAGGGGCTTGCGTTTCCTCCCTTTCCACATCAGCAGACAGAGCCCCGAGTTCAGTCTTGTGAAGATGACTGACAGCCTCCTGTCCCTCCTCTAGGCAAAGATTCTCATTACTTCTCTGTTGTGCAGTACCAAAGGAGGAAATGAAATTTGATTTGTGCTCTGAGCTACAGTGCCCAGAGTGGTAAAAAAAACCCAGCCAGACCCTGAGCCACTGAAAAAGCTGCTAAAGTAATGTCCTTTCTCCTGACGGTGTCAGACTGAAGATTAACTGTGTCTGAGTCTTCTTTTCCTAAAAACAAGCAATTCTCCTGGCAGCTTCTGTTTACCCGGATGAGCTTCTATGGCCAGTTGAGAGTTGTGCTCCGTTTGGTTGTGCTGGGCAGCTCGTGGTGTGCAGATGTGTGAGTTACAGAGGCGTGATCGTGCGGGAGCACGTGTGTCTACCGAGCGAGCGCTGGCGTAGGTATCAGTGGTGATGGAGATGCCTTGTGTCGTGTGTGTAATTCTGTCTGTCCTGAGAGGATGTGAGGATGGAGAGTTCATGTTTCCCTGTGCCCAGCCATGAGTGTGTCCTCTCTGATGCTGTTGGTGGCTCTGAATGGGTTTCCATGCATGGTTGCCTTTATGTACATGAGCAGTGTCTGGGAGCGCATGACAGTGACTGAGCAAAAACATCTGGACTGCTGCCCACCACCTGTGCTAGTCAGTGACCATGGAAAGACTTGTCTGTCTGAGCATGTCTGCGGGTACTGAAGGATGTGCAGAGGATGAGGAACATGTGAGAGGTACGGAGTGCAGTACAGCAGCGTGATAGAGCCGAGAGGGGGAGCATGGAGATAAGGTGAAAACTGTCCAGGAGAGGCAGGGAATTGGTGTTTAGGGGACCTGCGTGAAATAATGGATGCAATTTCCATGTGTAAGTTGTCTTCCTGTTGCAGCAGTACATGTTTCTGAAGAGTGAGCATTGTCATTTGTCTGAGCATTGGTGGAAATGTTTTTTAAAAAAAAATAAAGAGATGTCAGGAGGAGAGAACAGGAAGGTACAACGTTGAGTGCTGCTCTGATGCGTGATGGCCTGTGGGAGGCATAGGACCCAGGACTTTGGGAAATGGTGCCTGGATGAAGAAAGTAAGAGGAATGCACCTTGCTGTACTCCTTCCCTGGAAAATGTTAGCCAGTGCCCGAGCCTGTTGGATAATGTCGGATACTTAGGAGGGCTGAGTACTCTACATCTTGCATTTGTGAAAAGGTTTCTAAATTCTGGTAGGAAGCTGGCAGAGGGTTGTAGCTATGTTGATTGCTGAGTACTAGCTCAGTAAGACCGGAGAGATGCTGAAACATTCAGATCCCAAGAATACATAGAGATCTGTGCAGTGTTTCCTCTGTTAGGCTCTTTTATTTCTGCGTGAAAATAGCCCAGGCTTAGACCAGGTGCATGGAGCCTTTTCTTATGGCCATCCTGCTTTTGATGTCAAGAGGCTTCATGTCATTTATCATGGGCTCCTGCTCCCATTCTCTAGAATATCTGACAGCATATACTCAAGTCTCCAAATCACCTTTTCCTGCACCCTTCCCTTCTAACCTGCCCCTTTCCTTTCTTCCTTATCTCCCGAGCTTTCCTCTCCCTCGTCTCCAGCCACACTAAACCTCACAACCTCACAAGTTCATTTTCACCCTCAATCAACGTGTCTGAAGGCAGAGAACCGGTGGCTTGAATCCTGCAGTCCTTATTCAGGGAGAACTGCCCCAGAGCATTTGATCTGGGTAAGGACTGGAGCAGTTGGCCCCTGTGACACAGTGTTATACACACACACCCCCCGCCCGCCATGGGAGCAAGGATCGGTGGAAGGACGACACACATCTAGCCTGCCCCTCCCTTGGGACTTGCGTTTATCTCTGTTGCTGCGTCTGTCTGTCTGCCTTTCTGTCTCTGCCTGTCTGGTTCTCTCCGCTTCCCTGCCCTTTGCTGCTCAGATTTTGGCCGTCAGCTGCCACTGGACACAAATCTTGGCAATTCCTAGAACTTGCAAGATCATTTGCCCAGACTTGCTGGAAGAGGCAGAAATCACCTCCCTCCCTCCCCTCCTCTTTCTCCCTCTCTCTCTTTCTCTTTTTCAAATCCTTCTGGGTAGTGGAGGCCTCCAAATTTTACGTAGCAAAGGGCTGGAGAAGCTCAGTGGCTTCTTTTGACATCTTGTGTTGTCATCCCCTTACTGCTGCCATCCTAAAAGTTGTGTGTAGTCCTGAGCTATCCCTCTGTGTGTGTATATGTATGTATATATGACTTGTTTTCTTTTTGGAAATACTACTGATGAAATTCCTTGTATGGGGGGATTTAGCTTCATGTTTAATGTCTGGTGGTGTTTTTATCTCCAGAATCATGCAGGTAACCCACCACTGTGGCCCCAGCTTCTCTAGTTAGGAAGCCACGTTGAAGCATGGTTGTGAGCTATCAGAGTGGCCAATGCTGTTGCACCATGGCTTATTTTGTGAGCATTGGGAAAGCAGCCCTCAAATCTTCACCAAACTGGACTTAGATCTGTTGGAATTTGGTACCTACCATGGTTATGCAATAATTTTAGTGTGTGTTTTTCACGCTACTGGTGAGAAAGAGATATAAGAATATTTGACAACAACCATGTTTGAACAGGGTTATTTTTATTTCTATTTGTGTATTATTGGTCATGAAGATGGGGCCTCTTCTTTTTTTTTT
>JAUBOD010000082.1:525674-536189 GCA_032353885.1 Nothura maculosa
TTTGAGCTATTACTGATGACTAGTAATATTAGCAGTGCTCAGTAAGAGTAAAATGTGTGGCCTCAATGGGGAAAAAGCCATTGAAAGACTTGGGTCCATACTGCCCAGATTTGAGGAAGTGCCTCAGTGTGGTGATTTCCACAAAACTATGTGTTATTCTTGGCTTCGGATATTATTCCAGATGCATGGAATAATCACAACGTATTTTAATGCTGGGGAGATTTAAGATCAGGATAAAGATAAATCTGCCTTGGTGGGTAAATCCAATCAAAGACATGATAGGTATTTAAAATATGTGAAACAGAAGATACAGACTCCAGGAAAAAAAAGAAAGCAAAACCAAAAAAAAGGAAAAGCATTTATAATCTACATGTAAAAGCAGTAAAATGAAGGTAAGAAAAATGAAGATATATGGCGCTATATGTAAATGACCCACTGCAGAAGCCTGCTTGGGATTTTTCAGAGTAAAATTGTTTACAGCTCTCTTTAAAATGATATAGCACATTGTCTCATTGACTGCACTGGGGACTGGATTGTGCTTTTAATTACCAACAGCTTTGAAGTACCTAAAACCTCTGTGGGTTTTAAGCTTTTTAGGGCAGGAGTCCCAGCTACATGTAGAGCTATAAATTCTTGTTACAATAATAGTAATAGCTAATAATGGGAACACCAAGTACTACAGACTTTGTCCTGTTACAGTTTAGTAGTGAAATATATGCCTGGCATGTATATTTAAGTGTAAGAAGCTCTTTTAAAAAGTTGCATTTGGACCTTCTGATCAGTATTTAACTTGCCACTTTTCTATCGCATCACTTAAAACAAAGCTACAATTGTGTGGCAGCAACATTTGAGGAATTATACAAGTATTTCTTATTTTAATGTCAATATGTTTTCCCACAAAGTCAGTTAAAATACTCAAAAGAAAAAAAATAAAAGACATTAGAACTAACTCAAGCTGGTTACATTTTCCATTGGTTTGCTGGCCAGGATAAATCATTCCTTTTGCCTAGTGGAAAAAAAATTCTAATTTTCCCTAAACTCTAATAGAGAATGTATCTTTTTATGAATCCAAAGAAATTCTGTGACTGATTCCTTGGATGCTATCTTAATGTAAATATTAATTAACAATAGCTCCCCAAGCAGCATAAAACAAGACGTTTTAAAAGGTGTTCAGCTGAGTTTAAATCCAGATAGTTGTGTCATAAAAGTCATTCCCTAAAGCAGTGAAAGATAGGTTCTCATTTTAAATTCTCCTTTTGTAGGATTTGCTTTGCTTAGAACATTCAAGGAGTTTTCCAGTATCACTGTTCCCCAGTGCAGTAGTAAAGAGTACAAACTCCCCTATAATTCAGTAGTTCAGATTTGTTGTTAAAAGCTTTTGTTTTTCATCCAAATTGCACCAGTTTTTAATTTTAGTTTTCCAAGAGCCCATGTCTTCCAAGAGCCTGTGTGTGCACCATATTTTACTATTGTGCACAGTTAGAGATCTGCTACCTGGCTACTTACTGCAACCACCAGTTGCAATGAAAGCAGTGAAGGTGAAGAAAGAAGGTGAAAGACATGCCCATGATGCCCATACTATTTAACTTGTTTTCCTCTTTAACTTTTTCTTCTCCTTTGTCATCTTATCTCCAGTTACTTTCCTCAAATTTGGCTGAAACCTTGTGCAGGAGAGATCATATTTCCCATGCTTGCCAGGAGCACTGGGGATAGATTTCAGCAAGGCAATGGCTAGCTCCCCTCTACTTACTGTGTCCGTGATATTTTTCCTCTATTTCTTCAGTTAAGATACTGTCAGCCAAAGAAAAAGCTTTTCCCCCTTGTGAAGGTTTTAGTACCAGGCACTGGGCAGCAGTTCAGCATGGTGATGGGTACTGTTCTACAAACCCAGATTCACAGACTAAAGGAAACTGCAGAGATTCCCATTAGATAAAGCCTTATGTATGCTTTTGCTGCAGAGAATGTGGCCTTCCAGCCAGACATGTAATCAAAGATAAACACATACAGACTAATATTACCCTTTCTAATACAGGCCATCAAGCATCCTCATTTAGCATCTCCTGCTTCCCTGCCCAACCTCAGTCTCGTATGTACCAACCAGGCAAACAACCATGCTTGATTTCTCACTAGACAATTACTTTAAGAATGACTTTGCTTTTACCTTTCATGACTGGTCTATTCCTCATGGAGATTGTTGAGTGTAAAACGCCAACAAAATTACTTCTGTTCCCTGTATCTTCTTAGACATGTGCTAAATCCAACCCATTCCCAGCTGAATCCAGATGATTTGGCTGTAGAAACTGGATTACTTCTGTTGGTCAGCAGATTGACAGCCAAAAAAGTGGGTCTGTAAATAGTAAAACTTACTACAGCACAGAGCTGTAGCTGGGTATCCCAGCTGCTCACGTCGCAGTCTTTGTCTCAATATCCACTTTTAAACTAGGAGATAACAGTAAGCAGTGCTGTCTGCTAAACCTCATCTGAGTGACTGGGAAAAAACCTGCTTTGCCCAGAGCCACATCAAGTGACATCTTCTCCTAAGCTGAACTGACATGAAGGCAAAGATGCCTCAGCTATAAAGAAACACTTGTTAATAGGAAAGCACTAAGATAAGTTGATGTTTAGAGCTAGGGATTTTGACTCTCAACCGTTTGTCCATACTTGAACACATTGAATTACATGCGGTGAGTATTCTATTTCATCCAAAGCACCCGACTTCTTTTTTTTTTTTACTAAAGAATTCATCAAATCAGTAATCATTTATTCTTGGAAAGAAGTCTAGAACAAAAAAAAATACATATGTTGCTCATTTCAGCAGCTAACTGTAGGTCTCCATATGAGCCCCTCTCACACACTGAAATGATGTCTGTGATTGACAATCAATCCAAGAATGGCTCACAGGCTTTGTTGTAGCTCGTATTGATATATGGCAGTATGCCTCTGCAAGCAGTTCTTTTCTAGGAAACTTCTACATCAACCTTAAATAACTTTCTAATTGAAAAGGCAATGAAAAGAGACAGCTTATGAATTAAATGCTAATCGCTTCAGTTCTCAGATGAAAACGATCTGTAACAAACTCTCTGTCTGGGGTGCTGGTATCTCTGGCTACCCTCTCTTGACCAGAGATTTATTACTCAAAAATAACAGGAGCTGCTATTTCACCTATATCTGCAGTCTTTTGCAGTGCAGGGCATGGTTGCAATGTGATCCTGTTGCACTTGTAAGAAGATGGGCTGTGCTTTTTTCTCATTTCAGTGAGATGAGCAGTTCCTTCCAGCACCTTCATCAAAGCATAAGAGAGCTCAGTCTTCTTCACCCTGTCCCCGAGCCCTTGTGCTAGCCAGAGGAAGGATTCTGGTGACACAGCAGGATCTTTGAGCTGCCTTCCTCTCTGGAAAAAAAGACTACTCGTGAACTAGTCTTTTCCTGGCTCTATTAGTTCCAGAAAAACAACCATACTGAGCAGTGGGTATCTTTTTGCAGATGAGAGGCCTGCTTCTGGCCTTATCTCTGCCCATGTAATTCCCCATCAGTTATGCAGCTGCTGGAAAGATGCTCCTGAATGGTCCTTGTGGATTGGTACGCTCCTGACAGCGACATCTCAGTACACCCTGCTGGGCAGCCCAGCAAAGCTCTTCACAGATGAAATCCTTCAAGGTTCAAAGCTCTCTGGCCTCCTTTCTGTCATATACAGGAGAGGCTGCCCAGAGAAACTAATGACACTGATGTAAAGGACATCAAGGGTCATTCCTTCTTCTCTACCTACACTTTGAAATCCTATCACCTCATTAAAAAAGAGCTGTAGAAGAAATTACTCAAGTGCTGAAGGCATCACAGACAAGCATAGCCATGACAGGAGAAGGACATGATCCAAGAAATTGCTTAATTCCTCAAATCATCATCCTCCAGGGAATAGAAAGCCAGCAGGTGACACTCACCCCATTAGTGCTAATGGAATATTGCAATGGACTGGACACAAGAGAAAGTACTGGCTACCTGTGGCCCAGGAAATTCAGCTTAGAGAATTCTGCTGCCACGATAGGCCATGGGATGATACGACCAATGGAGTGGATGCTTCTTACTATAAAAAGAACACCTTAAACAGAACACAACAACAGATATTTAAAATAACCACGACTGCTGTGAATGCTTTGATGTCTTTTTTTTATTTATTCAAGATCAATATCAAGGACATCATCGTAATAATCAAGAGTCTTAGCAGGCCAGGTTATGTCAGATTATTCCTGTACTTACAGCCCACCAGAGCAGCTGTGCTTTCATGGCACTACTACAGATAAGAAATCGAGATGATAGATATGTGTAGATGTTTAGGACATGATGAGAAGACCTGGATATGAAAAGATTTGTTGCTAGGAGTGAGTCAAATCCAGAGCCAAGCTGCGCTTTGTTTGGAAAACCAGCTTCATAGGTTTCCTTGCCTCCCTGGCAACTTAAAAAAAAAAAAAAAGAGAAGAAGATAAGAGAGAAGATAAATCTTTCTAAAGAGGTGGAGAAACAGAAGAATCTTCTTTCTATCAGAGTGCTAAATATACTACTGGGTTTGGTGTTTCAAGGCAATTTTAATTCTGCCATTGAAAAACAGTGAGACCCTTTGGACAACTTGGAAGCAAAAATGAAAAAAAAACTGAGCGTGGAGGATAATGGAGGTGACGAAAAGTGGAGATCTAGGAATTCTTGAGTATTCACACTTGCACTGTCTCCATCTTAGTAGTCTGGTCATCCTTAGTCTATTCTGAGCTGGGGCAACCTGATTAACCCCCCATAGGAACCACTGTCCCCTGAATCAAGATCTGGGTAGCAGAGAAACAAGTTAAGTGAAAAAAAAACCACAGCATTGTCATGCATGGCTTTTGGCAGAGGTGTTCAAATCAGCAAAATATCTCTTCACCTCATACTCAAAACTCATTTTGAAAACAGAAATGCTTCACACATCTGGCCTTTTACCGTTTATTTTCATGATCTGGTTTATCTTCAGACCTCGCTGTCCAGGTGTGCTAGGACTTTCTTTTGCTACCTACCCCACAGAAACAAAATAAAACAAGAAAGACAGTAACACCCAGCGACTCGGCACCTGCCTCTCTGAGTCAGAGCAGCCCTTGTGCAGCAGAGATGAGCACAGCATCTCCAATAGCATTTAATATCAGCTTGTTTCTCAGGAACGCCCAGGCTTCATTACCATAAAACTTGAATTCATCATTTACCCAGAGCTAATGAGAAGAATTATTAAAACATCCTGGAAATTAAGAATAATTTGCATAGACATACTTTCGCAATTGTTCTACTTTTCCTCTGAAAGTCATGAAAAAATACAGCTTTCAGCTATATAAAGAGCGATTCTCATTAACTGTCCAGTAATTGTCAGTCTAAAGTAATTTGCATAACCAAATTAAAGCAATTGACTTCTCTTATATTTACCTTAAGCACTTGGAATCATAGGATTACAGTCTGAAACTTCATGGATATATATATGAAATTAATTAATAAGCTATTCAAGTTGGCATGATTTGCATATTGAAGATAATTAGAAAAGCAAGCTCTAGAATTTAAAATCTTAGAATACATAGGAAATGAAAGAAGAAAAAGTGTAGATGTGAGATTCATTTGCTGTAGAAGTTACCATGAGCTTATTAACTGTATTCAAAATAGGGTTTTGTTGCATATGGATGTGGTAATATCTCCCCAAGTACTTGAGCTCATGTGGAATCCATGTGAAATATAAATATATTGTGTTATATTTTATATATATAACCTGTATGAGCTTGCACTTATAGCAGTGCATATTGACCCTCAATACGCCAGTTAGCACTGTCAGGAACTTCATTGCAGGTGTCACATTTTTCCTAATTCTGCATATTGCACCAAATAAATATTTAGTTTCTTGGTGCAAGAGGTTTTAATTTCCTCTGCAGAGCTGCCAGGAGATTAGTGTGTTGCATTGCACTGGAACAGCAGGGAGATCAGCAGGAGGCTGCCACTGCATCAATACAGGTGGATCATACGTCTTGATTCCCAGTTTACCTGTAATGGGGCTGCCTCTTCATAACACATACTAAAAGCTCCCTGAAATTTTGTGTGGAGAATGTTGATTTTTTTTTGTTTGACAATAGCTGCTTGTAAGTGCTTTCAGACAGGCAACACAGCTTTTCTCCTTTAAAGTAGAGTAAAAATTTTGAATTGCAAGGTTTTGATTAAAAGGTCATGGCAACAGAAGTAGTTTGGGAAAAATCAAAACATTTGTCTCGGTAAAGTAAAGAAATCATTCTGGGAGTGATTTTTCATAGGTATATTACTTTTCTAATTGAAATGAAAACTCAAAATATATTATTACAGAGAGGATAAAATATGAGATTTCAATCTTACTCAGATTTCTGCAGTGCTTTTCCCCCCAGAATTGTCATATTTCTGCAAAACATTTCAGTTTCAGTGTCAGCATTCTTCTAAAAGAAATTATTTTTGTAGCAAAGAGTATAATTCTGGCTACTTTTATTCACAGAAATTCTCAAAGAGCTGTACTCTTAATGGAAGAATGCGGAGGTTTAGCAGCTTGCCTGCTTTTTTTTTTAACTAATAATTTAATTTCCCTGATAGGTTGTGGGAATTGAGAATTAGGCTTTCTACAATCGAGTAGTGTTCCTGCAGAAACAAATACTAGATACTTTTCTGCCTGGTCTTATAATAATTTCACAGGCCTCCGTGGCAGTTGGACGGTCTCTAGAGTGCTGGTGATTAAAACCACACAGTGCGGTGGCAGACAGATGGCTCTGGAGAAGGTTGTGGTAGCTCCCTAGGGCAATGGCAGACTATTACCTGCCAGCAGCCAGGCTGATTTGAAGCCCTGACTTTTCCTAGCTCTCTGCAAAAACTTGTGTTAGCCTCCTGAGGTCACTTCAGCCTTTTGACACTACAAATGCAACAGAGAGTCCAGTGGCTTTTCTCTTACCATGTCCTCATGACATGAATAAAATCTAAATATCTCTCTCTCTCATACCCTGGTTAATTCTCATGCTTCTTGAAGCTTGTAAGCTTGCAGATCCCCCCCAGTTTGTGTGACCCACATGTGCAAGAGAAGAATCTTCAGAACAGTGGTGATGGTGGTTTGTAGTTGCCCTATATTTGCCCCCTGCATCCAGTCAAGCTCTAAGTGGCCAAGCAGCTGAAACAATCGCTGAGGTCTTTCTCACTTGCTGTAGCATCAAAGTTAAATCACTGTTGTCTGCCAGCTATCCTAATGAAATTGCTTTTGATTCTCCTCAAAATATTACCATTGTTGGCAAGATGTGGTCATTTCCCCAAAATGTTTCCTTCCATCCTTCTGATTCATTTTGTCTCCAAGAGAGCTAGTGATGCAGTATGACCAAAGTAGGTAGGATTCTCAGAGTACTTGTAGATACAAAAAACTTGTACTCAAAAAGACTGACATCCCAGAATTGCAAATGAGCTGCACAACAATGCAGCTTGCTCAAGTAAACGGTGCAGATTTTCTGAAATATCTTCCCTGCAAGGAGTATAAAAAAGCACGAGATGAACATCTGTCATCCATGTTAGAAAGCTAACAGATCAATGGAGACGTTTCCAGCAAATATAGCATCTTCATCTGCAGCTTTTCATTTTCCAAATGTTGACAGCAATCAAGCAAACATCTTAGCAGACAGCCATTGCCAACAACCAACTGCTGCAACTGAGCTTTGAAGAGCTTCATCTACAAGCCATGTAGTCAGTGGAGAAATACAAATAGAGATGATTCGTCATCAACAGCAACATAAGCAACATAACCTTTTTTTTCTCATGAGAAATATGTGAGGATGCTCTCTCATATCACTGTGCCAAAGTCTCAAGACACAGAATTCCACTCATCCCAAATGTAGGACTTTCAGGCAAAATTAGAAGACTTCTATTGTAGGACTGCAATAACTGAGACCACTGACTAAGTCAACAATAACTGTATATTCAGCTGCTTACTGATTCCTCCAATCAAATCATGTCCAAATTCTTGCAACTTTAAAATTAGATTCTGTCTCATGAGGGGCTACGAAAAGATTTCTCCCTACAAACTGAAGAAATGTTATTAGAAAGTTAAAAACCATCAAAGGTGTGGGGGGAGGTCTATGAGGACTTCTCCTCACCTGCCTGTACTGATATCTCAATGGTAGTCAAGCTAGATTCTAACAATCCTGAAAAATACTTACCAGCAGGTAGGGAAGCTTTGTGGATGTATTAGTTCAATTTGTGCTGTACAAACCTAGTGGAGCTCCACTTCAGACATTTCTGGTGCTGTTTCTCTGAATGGCCCTTGTACTTGTCAGTAAACCAACCAAAAATTTCAGGAGAGGCAAACCTCTAAAAGTACATCCTCCATTTCCACTGTTCCTGAGGGACTTGTGTTTCTCCTCAGGATTTTTTTTACTGAAACTTTTGTTTCAATTTGCCTGTTAATTCAACTTCTTTTCTTTTAAATGTTTATCTATCTAGAAGATATCTAAGCCGTGGATTTTACAAAGGGCTTCAATACAATAAGGCAGTGCAAGATCTTTTAGTCTTTATGCTTGTGTTTTAACTCCCGTTACAGCCCTGACAACCAAGCCATCACCTATAAAGAATTCCATAATGGATTATGTTAGGCATCAACATGCTATGATATGGACGGTTAGATATCACCACTGAAACACTGAAATTGGTTCTCCTGGAACGCAGACTTTATCCTCTGCTTACCAAGCATCCACTGTTTGGAAAGCCCCTCAACACAATAATCCTCTTAGCTCAAGCCATTTCCCTGGCTTGAGTGTGTGATCAGATGCCAGGTTTGATATGTCAGTCAGGATGGCTATTCAAAAGACTCTGATACTCCTTGAACTCCCCTGAACGTGGTAGCATTGTCTTTGCAGGAAGCCACACTCCCATCTTCCCGGGAAGAACCCTTCGGTTGATCACACAGGCAGCAGGATTTGGTGCTGGGGCCTCTGAGATTTTAACCCTATCTGCTGAGAGGCTCTCTTCTTTCCCGGAGTCCTCCCAACAAAAGATCCGAATTTAAAGATTGACAAAAGCCATGCCTTTTATTTTTGTATCTGTAGAGCCTGAAAGGACATGCACAGGTTAGCAGCAATTCAAACAACAAAGTGGCAATATAGAAGACTGGCATTTTTGCCACACAGATAGAACACCATAAATATCAGGCACATGTGGGCCACAACATAAGCAAGTGAAGAACTTTCCAGGCCTGCTTCAAGATTCTCTCAGGTTTTCACCTACCAAATCTTTATTTGGTCTTCCAGTACCTTTGTTTCTTGGCCTCTTCTGCTCCCCAAGAATCTCTGTTACCTTTCTAAATGTGGTAATATCAAAAAAAAAAAATCCTGATAATTGCATTGTGCTTGTCCCTATTGAATGTCTTTATTCAGAAGCACCTGCTCAGATATTTTACCTTTGTATCACTTTTATGTGGCTCTGGGCTTGTTTGTGAGCTGGTCATCTTGGGTCCCTTTTCTTCATAATGAAAGTTGCTCAGGGCGTTACCTCTTGGTTGAACAGTAATTGTCATTTCTCATTCAATTGTATGCATATCACTTGTGTAGTAGGTCACAGGAGCAGGATGGAATAGCTGAAGTTCCTTTGTAGGTTAGACCACATGCAGAGGAGATACACTTTAAGCTTGAGAGAGATAGCTCTAAGTCTTTTACACCTTCTTTTAAGTGGCATCATTTCTCAAAAAGCTTTTTCAAAGATGTTATACACATAAAAATTTGCTTTTGTACGTTGTTCTGTAGAACATTGTTGTAGAAGTGAAATCCTGACCAGTTTAGATGGGAGTTAGACATTGGTTTTAATGGCAAGTACCTGTCACCATGATTTCTTTCCCTGTGAACTGACATATGTTTTTGAGTGCCTAGTGCCTGTTTTTGTACTAAAATCGGTATAGCTGCATAGCTTGCAGAGTTAAAGATTCTAAAAATATATAAATATATAGTGGTCTTTCTACAGTATGGTTAGGAATCACCACAGCTGAAAGTCTCACAACAAGTTATCAGATATCTGTGCTTGGTCCGTTTGGTGACTCTTTAGCCAAGGTGGAAAATAGTGGGATTTGGCTCCTTTTTCAAACCCGCGTGGATATCAAAGAAAGGTAGTCAGCAACCACAGTTTACCATCTTGTCATTATATACCCATGCACAGGCCACTGTATAAACATAGGCATATCAAGAGCCTCAGCCCACCATGTCAGAGTCTATACCATTTGCCACCATTAACTCTCCTATTCTGCTTTTGAGCTATTCTTATAGTTTCTGATTAATTTATTTTGGAATTGACCCCATCTTAAAACATAGGCCAGTTAGGGGAATGACTGAATGTCAACCTCTGCTTTCTTAGCAGTGCCAGAGATACTCAGAACTTGTGGTTCATGGGTTTTAATGCCCTGCCTACTCCTCAAAATTGAGCCTTCCATTTCAACAGTGCAGTCTTGGCGCCTTTTATAGTCCCACTACTATTATCCTCACT
>JAUBOD010000082.1:545116-558299 GCA_032353885.1 Nothura maculosa
GTCTTTAAATATGACAGGCTTCTTGGGTTTACAATTCAGACAGAATTTGTAACAAAATGTGTTTGACCTCTGTGATCATTTTCTGTTTCATGTTGTTATAATCACGTCTTTTTACAGGCTCCCTTTTGCTCTTCCCCAGCTTGAAAAATGAAACTGATAATTTCTTGAATTATTGTAGATTAGGTTCCTTTAGCTCCAGTAACTGCAGCTGTCATTTATTCTATCAGATAATTTAAATCTGCCAGTTTTGCCTTTGATACCTAACTGGCTCGAATGGCCAAGACCTTGACCGGATTACCTCTGCCATGTAGAAAATGACTGAGAGTATTATGTTGATGTTATGTACCTACAGAAAGCATTAAAGGTGCCTTCCAAGCACCTGTCCACTTTTGGTCTCTAATGATCCTATCACTACCAAGGCTAGATATATGATTCTGTAATTCTGCTGCCTTCTCTGTGAACTGGTTTTAAGTTGGCTGTTTAATTCTGGGTTTAGGTTTAACCCTTTCAGCAGCCTGAAGGTTATACAGTTCTCGTTTGTGTCAAACTACATTACATCACAGTTTTCTAGAGTACTTTCAAACGCTCTTTCATTGACAAAAACAGGAATTCTCAACCTTCCCTCATTGCTTATAGACCGATTATCATCACTTTTTGTCCTCGTAGTATTTCAGATATTTGGTGTATTGCTCTCTTGAACCTACTGAAATATACAATTTCCTCAAGCAAAGGGACACATAGGAAGGAAGATCCTTTCTGAGTCTCTTAAGCAGCGCTTTTGAATACCTAGATGTGCCAGATCTGATGTCAACATAAGAATTTCCCACATAAAGGAGACCTACCACTTTATCTCAGCTGCATCCCTGACATGGAGTAGAACAACATTCAAGCTTTGCAACCTGATATGCCCAAGGGCAAATTGATGCTGATGGATGAAGTTATTGATACAGTGGTCCAAGAGGCACAGGTTGAGGACATCAAGCAAGAGGAACTGCTACCTGCTTCATGTCTGTCTAGTTAAAAACACACACAGTAGTTGTTGCCAGTGCATCTTGTGTGAGGGAAACTGCAGGGTCAAAAGGACTTCCAGCATGGGAAGCTCTCTTGCCTGCACTTGCCTGAAATGAAAAACATGGGCTGCCTCAGCTCAAGCTGCCTCTGAGCATTTAAACTGTCTTCCTGCTCCTCCTTAATGCAGCTGGGATTGTCGCTACTACCAAGTGGGGCTGGGGAAGGCCCATACATCCAAGAAGAACCCCTGCAGAAAGTCTCATGCAGACACTCCCTCCTGTCTGGAATGGCCTCCCCGTCATTGTCCCTGTGCTTCACTCCACCGTGTTATTTGTCTTGGAGTGTTAATTACTGGTGACATTTGCTTGAAAAGAAGCTCCGTGTTTTCTCAGGGCTGCTGTGTTCCTGCTGCTCATTTTGGCTATGAGATTACAGCACTCAGTCCTTGAGATCTCTGTCATGTTGCTATCCATGGGGAATAAATAGTCCTGATTATTTTGTGCAGACCTTTCTGCCAGGCAGGGCTTGTTAAGCTCTTATTTTCAACACCCATAAATACAAAAGTGATAAAAGACTTTCTTAAAGATACCCCAAACCCTCCTGCACTGAGGCCTTTCCATCTCAGGCTGCCAGAAGGTTTGCTCATCATTGAAAGCTTTGTCCAGTGACTGGGTGAATTGTACTTGATGCAGCAGTGGTTGGCTGGGCATGGAAGGAAACTGTAAACCCCTTTTATGGATTTAAGGAAAGGGCTGCTAGAGTCTAAATTAAAACTTGGAGAAGTTGAGGGATAGGGCACAGATGACCCCGAGTAGATTGAAATAGCTTTGTGCTGAGAATTGCCTCAATACACAACTGTTGAAGTAAAGAGTGAAGCAGAATTTGTCTTATACAGTGCCTTAAGTTGTTACCATCCCTTTGGACCTAAGACAAAATTCCCTGAGGCCCTATAATTCTTGAGCTGTCTTCTCTGTACAAGTGTTGTCTTTGCAGAGAACCCCAAATCAATGCACAAGCTGCCAGCTTGCTTCTATTCCACAGGGCAGGCCCACTGCTTTCACCTGCATTATGAGGCTTTTGGGATAGGTCTTCTCCTTCATAGGCCTCTCTTCTTTACATCACTAAACCTCTGTCCCTGATTTCATCTCTCTTTTTTTTTTTTTTTTTTGAATTGATCCATTCTCTTTTTCTCTGGGCAAATCTAATCATCATCTTTGCACTGCTGCATTCTCAGGGGTGACAACCGTGGTTACTAGAGGCACAGACATTTGGATAATCTCCAGATCCAAGGCAATCTATTTGCATTGTTTTAGAAGATACAAGGCATCCCACAGAGTTGGAAGCTCAAGGCTTTGCAGCTGATGGGCATTTGCTGTGATCTCCTCCTAGTGAAGACAGATAAGCAATGAAGGAAGGAGCTTTTTTTCTCTGTTAACTTCTTTCAGCTGGACCTCCTCCCCCTGTAAATGCTTGTTAAAAAATAAGACTTACTATCACCTTTTCACCATGTATGATCTAAGTCAGCTATATCTTCTTGCTACACTGTGAGTGTTTTTTCTGATGATAAAGCACAAGCAAGGGAAACAGCAAATACGAAAACCAGTGGAAATGGTCTGTAAGTGACAAGCAGATCCCATTATATAGCAGATCTCCTGAGTCAGAGTGAAATGAAGAGCTACAAGTGAAAAGAGGTTTGGGGTTTTTGCAAAGCTAACCTGAAAAGACCTCTGCTTTCTGCCAGGTGTTTGGTAAAATTGCGCTGAACGATACCACAGAAATCAACCGCAACAACAACTTCCAGACCTTCCCCCAGGCAGTGCTGCTGCTTTTCAGGTGGGTGTCTGACAGTTCTGGATAGTGTCAGTCTGGGAGTGCTGTTCCTTTGCTGTTGGACACAGCTTATCTGCTCCTATCGTGCCATGCTCACGAGGTGAGTAGAAACATGTTGTCCCTTAGTAGGGCAGTCCTGGGGTTATGGCAGATGAAATGACTGGTCTGTTAACCTTCACATGCATCAGCTGATACCAGCCAGCTTGTGATGTACCTGGAGGAAGGCAAGTTCTCCTCCTGAAGAGGAAGGTGGCCAAATATTCAGTTGCATCAAATGCTCCTTTCTTTGAAATCCAGCCGATATAACTTGTTGCTTGTTGTAGCAGGGAAAGGGGCAGGAACCCTGCATGTGCCTTCACATGGCCATACTTGACTTAGCTTAGCTTGCCATCATGCTCCCCTTGTGGCCAGGTGTACCAGGACCAGGTAAAGGTGCTGAAAAGAGGGGAGAGAAGGGTTGGGAGTTGGCAGGAACTGAGCGTTCTCCTCATGTTTGCAAGGGAAAGAAGGGGAACTAAAATCAGAGATATTGAGATCTCCCCTGGCATTTACTGTCATGTAATCCATAGCCACATCGCATGAGTTGCCATCACACTGGCATGTTGGAGTGTGACAGTCCCATATCCAGAATGGACAGGTTAAACAACGACACATTGACAACGGCAATGAAGCCAGAGGGAGCAGTGGGACATGCCAGCGTATGTCACAGCCTGATCCTGATCGGTCTCACTTGCTCTTAATCGACCTCCATGGCAAAATTGCCATAGATGTCCTGGGAGCAGCTTGCTAACGTACCAGCCTCTCCTCTCTCACATCAAAGGTGACCATTGACTTTGTTTTTCCCTGTGCTTGCCCAGGTGTGCCACCGGTGAGGCCTGGCAGGAAATCATGCTGGCGTGTCTCCCAGACAAGAAGTGCGACCCGGAGTCGGAACCGGCCAACTCCACGGAGGCCGATCACTCCTGCGGGAGCAGCTTCGCCGTCTTCTACTTCATCAGCTTCTACATGCTCTGTGCCTTCCTGGTGCGTCTCTACTGGCAACTTAACAGTCTCGTGTCAGACTGAGCCCCGGCCTTCCCAAGCCTCAGCGCAGAAAAATCATCTGAAAGATTTGAGATCTCCCCGTCATATCTTTCCAATGACAGTACTCCCTTGATCACTGCAACTCCTGCCTCTCTTTAGAGCTCTAGGGAATGCTGTGCTTCCAGTCCCAACCCTTTGTGCGCTGCAAAGGAGTGCTCTTCCAACTCCCCCTGGGTGAGAAAACCAAATTAGCGTGTTGTGGGCTGTGCTGAGGCTAGCAACGCCTCAGCCACACTTCCCACCTGCCCTCCTACCTTCCTTCTGCCTGCTGAGCAGGTTTTCCCTCCCCTGCCAGCAGCAATCACTGTGAGAATACACATATCCCACTTGCATCTGTTGGGGGCTGGCCATGCAGCATTGCAGAGCGCCTCAGCACATGCTCTGCAGCTGGCATCAGTGTGCAAAACTCTCCTCTGAATGGCAGCAACATTTTGAAAGGCTTGGTCCTGGGCCAGGAAAATGGACTTCTATCTCAGCCCCCCTGCTTTTAGAGGAGAAATCCCAGGTTCCCCCACAGTTATCACATCCTTTTGGGAAAAGCCATGGACAAATAAAAGGCCATTAACGACCTGGCTAAGAAAGCAACTAATTTGAGCCAAATCCATTCATTTGGGAGGAGAAAGGTATGATCAGCTGAGAATATCCTGCCTCTAGGATGTTCTTGTTCAAATTGGGGAGCTGTCATGGGGGAACAGAGATCCGTCCCTTCCACACACACAAACAGCTTCCCAATTTTATGAGTTAAAGTTCAGTCTTTAAACTGGGAACCTCGTGATGTCTGCTGTTACCTGCCTAATCCACCAAATCATCTCTGTCCTTGATTGCAGATCATCAATCTTTTTGTAGCTGTTATAATGGATAACTTTGATTACCTGACACGAGACTGGTCCATTTTAGGACCACACCACTTGGATGAGTTTAAAAGGATCTGGGCAGAGTATGACCCTGAAGCCAAGTAAGTAACCCACCAGGAATACCAGTACTTCTCAGGAGAACAGGCCTTTTATCTTCCAGTTTCTAAACCCACTGCAGCCAGTGCTATGTTTCTCCTGTAGGAACACTTTCTGCAAAAATCATAGAATAGATATCTCCACAAAGTATTGCTGTGCAATCCAGGGACCAGCAGAGATAGAATCCACATAGAAATCTCAACATGTAGGCTCATTTTTAGCTGACAGGCCATTGCTTCACCTTCAGTCAAGGGTTGGGGTAGATTCAGTTTTTGTTAGGGAAGACAGAGTAGGAAATTCAAAGGAGGTGAGGATTTTATGTGGTGGGGGCATATTGAATCCAAGCTCAGAATCTTCTGTTTGGCTTTCTACTCACTGCAGAGCTGCTGTGCTCAAATCTCCATTTTGTAACATGTCATTACACCTTGTACCTTCACATGACTGCATTACATGGTCTGCAGGGTTGTTCACATCAGCAGACTTGGAGAGATTTAAAGTTACACAAGAATAACAAGAATAAGTCACCCAGGAGCTTAGCTGACATCTGTTAGTACATGTTCACTTTGATGCATGCTTAGGCTTAAAGTACATTTAAATCCCTGTGGCATTATAATATAAATGACAATTGCAATTATAAAGCCTCCTTAATAATGCAAAAACTGTGGAAAGATCTTAGTATAATAAGAGATCTTTTAGTATAAACTAAAAGCAGATCTCTCTGGCTCCAGATCTGTAGACATAGTCTCAAGGTTAATTTGGGCTCAGGCTCTACAGGATGTGAGACTAGGAACTTTTCTTCACATCTATAGTGACTGTCCAGAAAAAAAAAAAACAATAGACAATAAGCAGAACATTTTTATAAGTATATTGTTTACTAACAACACATATGCTAGTATTTGTGCTTGTAAGACAAAACTACAGTGGCTGGAGTCATAAAGCAGATAACCCTTCACATCAGACAGCATCTGGTTCCTTCCCATCCATTAATGTGCATTTTTTTTCCTTTCCTCATGAATGTCCCATGGGTGAAGCTCCAACTGTGGCTGTGCTGGCTCTTATCTCACTCTGAGAGAATTCTCCTTTTGGGAAGCCATTTACAAAACTTGAAAGAAATCAAGTTCCTCCTCTCTATGTGTGTTTATAGAGGCAGTTCAAGACTTCGTTTCCCACTGGCTCCAGTGGCAGCCAGAAGCATAAACAAGAATCAAAAGATAGTGCCTCAGGGCTGTTTGTCTGGGAGGTAAAGCACCAGGATGAAAAGAAACCCTGTGCACTTTGTAAGTGTTACAGCCCTTAGGCCAGCAGGTGCAAAAGCAGCCACAGATTTAGAATAGGTCAGAGATGGGGAGTCAACCCTGAAATGTCAGTCTGTGCACTTTGCACCTGCAGCAGGCAGAACCTTTAAGTCAATTCATGCAGGTATTGACTTGTGTTTGACTGACTACCATGTTTCCTGTGCTAGTAGGAGTTATGTGAGTAGGCAAATCCGGAGGAATGCATGGAGGTCTGAAATACTAGGAAACAGAGACTGCCAGTGTGGGACTGGAAAGATGTCCATGATCCCTCTGGCTGCATCTGCACTCTGTAGATGAAGCGTCAGGTTACCCTGTGTTAAGGATGCAACCCTCATCTTACTTTTTTCCTTAGGGGACGGATCAAGCATCTGGATGTGGTGACACTGCTCCGGCGGATTCAACCACCCCTGGGCTTTGGGAAGCTCTGTCCTCATCGAGTGGCTTGCAAAGTAAGGCTGGCAAAGTATGATTAAGGGAAGCAGCAAAACACCAAGCAGGGCCCTTCTATCGGTAACCCTGAGTATAAGATCAAGGCAGTGCTGACACAGAGCCTCGTGCTTCCCTGCTGGCTGCTGCGGCCTGGTGCACAGCACAGACCCATGGCAAGGCCCAGCAGCCCCAAAAGTGTGATGCACCCCTAGAGGTTTAGGGATATTCCCTTGGAGAGCCAGGTTGGGGCAGGAGCAGCAGTGCACGAGGTGGTGTGTGCTGCACGAGGTGGAGGCAAGCTGCAAATAGTACATGTTTGCCACCAGCCTGTTTCCACTCTGCCAAGCTCCCCTGCTCCTTTGGACTCAAAATAACCTGTAACAGGGTCCTCTGCTCTGTGACAGGCAAGTGAGACACACAAATGCACCATTAGCTGTGTCAGCCCTGTCTGTTGCGAGGACAGCCTACATATCACCCTGCCTCTCTAATATCAAGCACGATATCAGCTCCATGTGTTTGTGGTATCAAACACACATACCAAAAAGCCAGATTAGAATGGAGAACAGGGCAGGTAAAAATATCTCCCGAGATTTTCTTTCTACAAAGTAGTGTACCAGAAACCTAATATTACCTCCTATTCTCTCTTAAATAACTTGGAGAAACTGAACAGAATATTAAAATAAAGGAAGTGCAAGGACAGATTTTCAGTGAAAATACCTCATTAATTTCTTTGGTTGCAAGACCCCGGCTATCGAAGTACACTAACTGTAGTTAATGACATGTTTATAGTGCTTGTGTTTCCTTCCTTCGTTCATCACCCTGCAAGTCTGAGTTTGTATGTGACTTTTGTAGGTGGTTTCTATCAATCTCAGAGCAATGCACAAATGCTGGGGTCTCTGCACAGAAATACATGTCTTCTGCAGCCTGCTGCCTGTCTGCTTCAGTCTAGTTATCTGAGCTCTCTTATGCCAATCTAAGCAATCTGCTTCAAGTCCCACAGTCCATGAAAGCAGGGGTAGTGACAGGGAACAACAACCCTGTCAATTTGGTACTGAATGGTACCAAATGGTACCAATACAACAATTTGGTACTGAACCAGGCCCGTGGCATGAAAATGATAGCAGACAGAGCACTAATGAAATCAACCCCTTAAATCACAAACCAAGTCTTTGATGTCCTTTACCTCCTGAGAGAGAAGTAGGGATCTAAGATCTGGTGACTTTGCTTTAGTAAGTAAAACTTTGGTAAGTTTTACCTCAGACAGATGTCATTAGTCTCACTGAAGTTCCCCTGCAGCTGTACCAGTCCTTAGCACACAGCTTCTGTCCCACATGGCTTTGCAAAATGCCTGCAAGGCAGAAGCAGCCTTACTGTATAAGGAAGAGGGGTAGTTGGAGAAAACAGATGAGCTTCCAGGTTCAGCTGGCCCACTTTGTTCAAATCTGTCAGCTATTTCAATGAAAGATAATAGTTCTCTGTTTGAATACATTTGCACCAGACATAGCTTTAGTGCAGAGGAGTTTGCAAAACTGTGAAGTTTGCTCCTGGTCAGAATGAAAGGTGTCATTTAAAAGACAGCTTTGAGAACAGGCATAAACTTCTGTCTGTAAAAGGCACTGTGGGCAAATGCCCCTTAGCCACTGGGGAAAACAAGGGCTGGAAAGTGATACCCATATTGAAGGAAAAAAAATACCTAGCAAAGGGAGAGAGACCACAGGGCAAACATATGCCATGGTTGGGACAAGTGGTGGATGCAAAAAGTCCTTTTATAACTGCTTAGCCAAATCTGCAGGCCATGGATACACAGGTGAGAGGGACAGAGGTTCTGGAGGGCATTGTAAGAGCAAAGAAAGAGCACACTTCAAGCCATATGTTGTCAGTATGATTGTTCTGTTTCTTTTCTTTACTCCACAGCGCCTCGTCTCCATGAATATGCCACTCAATAGTGATGGGACTGTCATGTTCAATGCTACTCTCTTCGCACTGGTCAGAACAGCACTGAGGATAAAGACAGAAGGTAGTGATAACCTTACCGACTGCAAGGGTACCTGAATGATGTCCGTGCAACAAGTGCTGAGCTGGAATGCAACACCATGACACACTGTGTAAAAGTCTTCCAGTTTTTTGGAAGCTTTCCAGTTACATTGATATGCAGCACATAATACAAAAAGCTAAGTAAATGTATTTGGAAGAATAATGACTTCTAGGGAGAGAACAGTGTTTCTAGCTGGGTGTTATCCAGAAAGCTGTTTCTTCCTGTGGTATCATCATAGATTACAGATCATGCTTTTTGTGACAGTCTGGAATTTACAAGCTTCAAACCTACTATCTGGTCAAATCAGAGGAAGGAAGAGGGACAAAGCTTCCCTTTGAGTAAACTGTCTGCAGAACTATGAAGCTTTTTGACCGCTTTTACCACTGATCTGCCAATCCATGGGAAGCAGCAAAGCATAGACCAGATGTCTCACCTCACCAAAATTCCTCAGGTGTTTCCATTAGCAGATGTTAGCACAACATTTAGTAGCTGTGTTGTTGTAGGTCTGGGAACATATGGGAAGCCAAGGGCATAGTTAGTATCTTTTCATAGACCAGAGAATAGTTAGGGAAAGCAGACAAGCTTTTGGGCTTCGCTTGTCACCATTGTTGAATTATGCACATTACCTGCTGTAGTGAAAAATATTGGCTCTGAGTTTAAACCAGGCTTCATTTATTAAATGCTTAGCTTAAAGAGTTTGTAGAGTTCACACACTTTTCACAGCTAAACACCTTGCCTCAGGAGTGGCTGCATTACATTTTAGGTAGGGGAAAGCAGAGACCAGCAGAAGCCTAGCTTGCCATGTGAGAGTTATACTGATAGCCAACAAGAATAGGGGTTGGTGAAATTAAAAAATGCATTATGGCATTGGATGTTGTGCTAAGCAGAATTTGACTGCAGCAAGAGTTGCTCTCCTGAGGAAAAAAGAAAAAAAAAAACAACAAAAACTCAGCTTCAACCTCTGTAGCACATCTTGTGTCCTAGATGAAACAGGCCCAAAAGATCTTCTTCTGTCTTATCCTCAAACTCTGACTCATTGCCAGTGATCCTCGTGAAACCATATGAAGTCTCAAACTGCTTCCCTTCTTGAATTACAGCATCTTATAAGTAGTTAGGGCAAGAGTTTGGAATCAACTCTCCTGAGTCCAATTTCTAACTTTGATGCCATCCAGTTGTTTCATGCTCAGCAATATACGTAGTCTCCCCATTTTCACTTCTTTGTATTAAAAGAGCAGCTCTGCTGGCACACAGAGCCCTGTGAAGTTCACTGAGGACTTTGGGGTGCTATAAGGACAGCTGCAGGAACAGGAGATTTGGGGGGTGAAGACAGTGGTTTAGCATAGCTAGAGAGAAAAGAGCCCTTCAGGCATAAGGGATTTGAAAGTACCTAACTCAAGAAGTTAAAATGAAGCAGCTTGAAATGAAAAAGGTACCTAGAAGGAAAGGACATGAACTGAATCTTCTCCACTCTCAGAGATATGGTGTATCTGCTAGTGCCTCATCAAGAAAAAGCTTCTGAGAGAAAACAAGTCATTTATAAGTTTAAACAGTAACATAAAAGGCTTGTTACCTCCAATACTGTTCCTCAGAGAGTAAACAAGAATATCCTGAGGCTGTCCTGGGTGTCAAACAGTGAAGGCTTTACAGATTCTTCGAGTGCCTTCTCGGAGCACTGCACAGGCTCTCTCCAAGACAGACTCTTGGCACTTGTGAAGAAGCTGACATAGGCTGGGATACAGGGAAGCAGCAAGGAACTCCTGGGAGGGACTGAGAGCAAACTCAGATCTTCAGGGCTCCATCACCAATTATTTGTCTTCCCTGGACAGCAGTGTTCTGGTAACAGACTTTTATTATCTCATATTCAGCCTTCATGAGATCTCAACTAAAATATGGAATTGTTGAGTGCAGTCACTGCCTTTTAGGACAAAGTAGCACTGCTGTTTCGTTGTTTCTGGCTACTGGATGCAAACAGTAACACAGTATCAGCATACACCAGTCACTTTCCTACCCTTAGATGATAGGGGATAGAATGAGATAATAGGAAGAAGGCCTCTTGCTGTGAGGAACTTTAGCCATAGTCAGTGTTATCTTTGGGCAAACTCTTCTCCTGTTGAAAAAGCTCTACAATTTTCCTCCTCAAATTGCTGTGCTAGACATGTGAAATTGTTCCTCTGCAGGGCCTGGCTTGATTCTATCTCTGCTGATTTTCACCCTACAGGTAACTTGGAGCAAGCCAATGAAGAGCTGAGAGCAATAATTAAAAAAATCTGGAAACGCACCAGTATGAAGCTGCTGGACCAGGTGGTGCCCCCCGCAGGTGGTGAGTGCAGGGACCTGTCCTGGTCCATGAAATCTCTGCCCCTTCTTCTACCTAATAGGTCCTACTGTAGCTTGTGATCATCAGGTGGAATATGGGCTGCATGCTTTCTTCTTCAAGCTGTAACTCGTTTACTTGGCTGGGTACTTCATCAGGCTGAGAACTGTTTCTGTCAGTAATAACTAGAATATTATATTCTTACTGCTGGGAGATCAGAGAAAGAGGAAAGTGTCTCTAAATAGGAATTATAAACCTTCATTTCTAGATCCTACCCCAGTCATGGGTACATGTTCCCCTGGACATTGCTCAGTGGCTGAGCTTAGCAAAGCAAGGCAGAGCTAAGGAGCTCCAGGGAGGGTGTGGATTTAATTAGTAAATATTAAACACTGTCCTTTCAGTCAAGATAAGCGCGCAGCTCCTCCTCATAACCCCTTTGTATTTACCAGAACTATCTTTTCTATGACATAACTACTTTCTGCTCTGCAGACTTAGGGAACTTGGGTTAATCCTCAACCAGTCTGAATTGCTAGAACTGTTCCAGGTTTCTATGTCGTATCCCTGATGAGTTGTAATCACAAGGCCCATGGGCTCTTCCTTCTAGGCATCTTGGGAGGCAGGATGTGTGCAGTATGACCTTCACTGGCCTTCCAAGGGCTGTCGCACAAAACAGCTTTTGGCAGATACTGGACATTTTTAGTGAGCTTTTGAAGTCCTGCTCAGCCTACTGGCAGGAGCCAATGGCTTCATCCAGTGAGATGGAGATTTGGAGAAGGGAGGAGAGTTACCAGGATAAAAAACAAGTGACACATGCTCGTTTGTGTTGAGTGAAAAGACTCCATTCCTGGGGATTGAGGGTGACCATTTTGATCCTATCACACCCATGAATACAACCCAAAAAGGTATCAGTACAGAGAAGGGTCAGATCATGTCTGGGGCAGATGGTCAGCCACAAAGTCATTAGTGAGCCCAAACTCTGAGTGTGCACTTAACTCGGGCTTGTTATAAGACAGAGCATTAATCCAAACTGGGGGGCCGCTCTAGCAAAATCCTATAAAGTAAAGCAGTACTAGATGTAAAAGTAAGGAGACATTTCATCATAACCAAGGTGCATCCATGGGTGCATAACCACAGGTGTTCTCTGTCAGCAGAAGCAGTCTATCCAAGTACCATTGGCCCTTCTTCCCCTGAGTATTCCCAGTAAGCTCTGGCTGTGAAATAATCACTTCAGGCCCATGTACTGATACCATGAAAAGCAAAGAAGTCCTGTGGGGTCTGGTGTTTCTGCTTTGAATCATGAGTCTCGTCTTAGCAAATTTACTGTTCAAAATCAGTTGCTTACTTGGGTTTCTTTTTGGACATACCCCTTTTCAGACGACGAGGTGACCGTTGGCAAGTTCTACGCCACCTTCCTAATCCAAGAGTATTTCCGGAAGTTTAAGAAGCGTAAAGAGCAGGGCCTGGTGGGCAAGCCCTCGCAGCGCAATGCCCTCTCTCTGCAGGTGAAAAACGGGCCAGGGAGGGGTGGCGGGAGGGTCAGCTGAGGCATTTGGATCTGCTTCCCTCTCAGCCCTGCTGGGGTTATCCCTGCAGGGGGTTATCCCTGCTGGAAAGGCACCTTCAATTCAGTCCCTTTGAATAAGCACTTACAGGCCGTATACCCTGGCTCTGGAGGTGAAATATGATGTGAGTTATATATATGGTTTAGCAATTAGCTGGTGATGTCTGCAATTTAGGTTCCCTTTGGAAAGCTGGTATGAAGTGTCTGGCAGACGTTTATTACCATGTTCATTATACCCTTTCTGAGAGTAGACACTATAACTGGCTAAGGGAAGAAAAATGTTGCCAAGAGACTAAACTAGTTATAAAGCAAGAAATATGCCAAGATATCAGAGTCCCTAGTTGAGCACGTCAAATTCTAATACTCACTCTGCTACAGATTTTGCTACGAAGACTACTAGACTGTACAAAAGAATGACAAAGTCCAGTTGATTATACAGGCAGTGCCGTTTCAGCCCTTGCATTGAAGATTAGGGAAGAAGTGTGACACCAAAGTTCCAGCAAACAAAACTGTGTCGTGATACAGACCCCGGGTGCAGTTAGAGAGGTTTGAGCACAGCCCCAGCATACCTCCCTGGGCTGACTCTCTTGTTGACTGGTATCATAGAATCATAGAATCATAGAATGGTTAAGGTTGGAAGGGACCTCAGAGGTCATCTAGTCCAACCCCCCTGCA
>JAUBOD010000082.1:558399-571502 GCA_032353885.1 Nothura maculosa
CTCACAGTGAGGAAATGCTTCCTGAAGTTCCTGTGGAACTTTTGGTGCCTCAGCTTGCAGCCATTTCCTCTAATCCTTTGCAGTCAAGAAGAGTTTTGAGAACTGTCCCAATCCCGATGCCTGAAGTTCTGATATCAAATTCATATTTAAGCTCCTGACTAAAAAGAACAGAATTTGAGAGGCATTCAGTACATAGTTCAGCTGGAACTATAGGTGCTCTGTAGGGTTTCTGGCTGTGGATCTGAGAACCCAAGGATGAGTGCACAGAGACTTGCTTAGTCGTGCCTGTGGATTTATGCCTATGTCCTGTAGTTATGAAACCAAGTGACTAGCAATGAGCATTCCTGGGTTGAATTGTTGGTGCCTTCAGAATTGATTATGTTGCTGGGAACAAGTCACCTAAGCTCTTTGCAAACTGCTAAGAGTTTCTCCATCTCTAAGCTAGAGATGAGAGAACAGAATTTGATGCACTTTTACCAGTCTGGGGATGCTGTATTAGGTAAAATGGCCTCACAGTGCTTGGGAAGAAATAACAGAGCTTTCCATTGTCCCGTGCCCACTCGGAGATATGAAGCTGTACAGTTTGCCGTTTTGCAGGCTGGTCTGCGTACGCTCCATGACATCGGGCCCGAGATCCGACGAGCCATCTCGGGAGACCTGACAGCTGAAGAGGAGCTGGATAAGGCCATGAAAGAAGCTGTGTCGGCTGCCTCCGAAGATGATATCTTCCGGGTAGGTGCTGAATGAGTTCACGTGCTGAGGATAGGCCTGATGCTTAACTCAGCGAGTGCAACATGCTGTTTATATACCCTGTATTTCAGCTGAGCTCCCTGTCTCGTTTCCTACAGCATACTGAAAGGCAAACTAGTAGATTCAGGGTTATGATAGGTTCTGATGATCTTATGTGGGTTTTATTACCTTTTCTTTTCAGTGGAAATTTACCCTACGTAGAAGCTAAACAAAATCAGAGTGAGAATGGCTGGATGTGGCCAAAGAATCTGAAGGAATGCTCAGTTCACATGCTATCCACAGAGCATGGTCAGGCATACACCAGTGTTTTGTTCAAGCTTCCTTTCAGTGGCCCAAATAGAATCCTTTCAAAAACTACATCAGAACCTAACAGCTTTTGTGGTCCTGGAGGAAATTTTCTGAATAAGTTTACCTAAATTCTCTCTTTCTTATTTCATCTCTGTTTCTTCTTATTGTTTCCTTTTGCAATATTTCCTGATGTTCTTTGGCATTTCTCCCCTTCAAAAAGTTACCATTTGTCTCATTATTGAAAATCTAACTAGTACAGAAAATTCTTCTTCATGCATTCTTCCAGGGGCTTAATAGTTTGTAGTGCTCTTCTCAAATTCCCTCTTATGTGTAGACACACATGTGGCTGCACTGTGAGGACTACAGAGCAGTAATATCATTCTTGTGTCCCTGCTCACTCCCACGTTGTTACAGTTGGTAGGAGCTTTAGACACCTTTGTACCCCTCATATGCACCCCTCTGTTACTGTAGAGCCAGTCCCTGGAAATACCTCAGAAAGATAAAGCTTTCATGGTGTGTCTGTACCAGACCTCGCAGGCAGACAAGTCCATGCAGTCTAACTTCTGATAGAGTGAGCACTGGTGCAGTGGTGCAAAATTTGCTCCTTGCGTTTTCTTTCCTCCTCAAACAGCTTCAGCAGCAAATACAATGCCCCTTGCAAATCTTCTTGGTTATGTAAGGAAAATTGCTTCTGTTTCCTTGACAGAGAGCCGGAGGCCTGTTTGGAAACCACGTCAGCTATTACCAAAGTGACGGCAGAAGCGCGTTCCCCCAGACATTCACCACGCAGCGACCTTTGCACATCAACAAGTCTGGCAACAACCAGGGAGACACCGAGTCTCCATCTCATGAGAAGCTGGTAGACTCCACTTTCACTCCCAGCAGCTACTCATCCTCAGGCTCCAACGCCAACATCAACAACGCCAACAACACTGCCTTGTGCCGCTTCCCCAGCCCACCCAGCTACCCCAGCACTGTCAGCACAGTCGAAGGCCATGGCACCCCCTTGTCACCCACCATACGTGTGCAGGAGGCCTCCTGGAAACTACCCTCCAAAAGGTAAGCATCACAGCAGAAAGGGATCAGGGAGAGGAGCATGCACAGCAGCAGCACAGCACTGATGCTAAAGCCACCCATGAGCTGGAAACAAGAGATGACCTTGCCCTGCTTGCGGCCTGGATGGAGCATTCTGCTTCTCCACTTGTGCCAAAGCCCACGGGGCAGCAATATGTACTGGCTCAGCAGTAGGAAGCTGCGGCATGTAACCCCCCCACTGAGCAGCACACTTGATCTCCTTGGGCTTTTTCATGAAGAAACCTTCATAAGAACCAAACACAGCCCTACTTCACCACAGGGAGATATTTTATCTACTAGTAATTGAAAGAAAAAGGAACCCAACAGGGAGTTTTAAGGAAGCCTGGAGTTTTTTCCTTCCAGTGGGTCACATTCATAAAGAGGTCGCCAAAGACATTATGGGAGGAGAGTTGCAAGGATTTCAGAGATGGAGCACTCCATAAAGCAAGGAAAATCCTTTTTCTCTGAACAGCTTTCAGGCTGAAACACAAGCCTGCATACAGATGAGTAAAATCGCAGGAATAACATTTCCAGCACTGAGTTATTTTTTAACCCTTCCGATAACAGTGGGAGGGAGCTGGAAATTTGCTTTCAGTGCAGCCAGGGGGCAGTGTGAGAAGGTGGAGGAATGCTGCCATAGCAGAAAAAAAGAGAAAAGAAGAAAAAAAAAGAGAGAAAAAAAAAAAGGGCAGGATATGATAAGATGGTGAAAAATCAGTGGGTGCTAAATTGCTTGAGAGAGGAGTGTTTCCTCTTCCATATGGAGACCAGAGAAGTTGCAAAGCTTGTGTTACTGTCACCTGTTGCTGACTTGTGCTGATGAGACGTTGCTAACATGGTGTTCGTTTCTCTCCTTGCTTCCCTGGGCACGTTGCTTGAATAGGACGCATTACTACGAAACGCTGGGACGGTAGGTATCCTCTTCATGCTGTGATCCTCCCCGTAAGATCCATTGTTCCTCCCACTGACTGTTCAAATCTCCACTAATGTGGAGTGAAAATTCTTCTTTTTGGTGTCAGTAGGGATGAAAAAGAAGTATTGCTCCCAAGGCATGTCCAGAAAATATTCCTTTTTTTCTTTTTCTTTTTTTTTTTAAACCCATAGGCAGACAGTGATGTGTGGTCACCAAGATTTCTAGCTGGGCTCACACACCTACACACAGTCTGATCAAGGAAATGTTCCTTGATGTGTTCATACAAAAATTCTGTACTATTTAGTGAAACAGAGACTGGTGAACAGGAGGAGCTACCCCCTACTAAGTTCTTCTGCCTGCACCTCAGCACTTTTAAGCACTCCCCATCCCAGCAGGAAGGCTAGTGGAGCACTCTCCTTCAGAGTGCTCTGTACCATGTGCATCCTCATATCACCCAGTGTTTTTAGCTGAATGAAATGAGAAAACAATGAAAAAATGTGCCACATTACAACCCTCTGAGAATATCAGTAACAGACTCAAACTGGCTCCATTACCTCCCTTTTGGTTTTTCTGGGATTCAAGCTACCTGCAGCTTTCATTTACTCCTCACAAGCCGCAAACTGAGAGTGCAGTGAAATATAAGATCCCAGGACGTGAACCACAGGGACAAGGAGGAAACAGGCAGGGAATTAAGGGCTGTCATGCTTAAGAATTTGAGTCGATCATACTGAAGCTCTCTACAGTTAGTGATGAGGAAAGCAGGGCCAAAGCTGGATAAGCCAGCAGGGAACAGAAACGTGGACAGGAGGCAGGGAAGAGGTGGTACAGAATAAAGAATCGGGGAGGCAGGGACCATATGTGACAGCTGAGAGGGTAAGCAGTGGGTAGGCTGGGAGCCTCATAGCCAGGAGGCTTCTCCTCTGATATCTTAACCAAGGCTTTTGCAACAAGAGAAAAAGATGCCTCTCCAAGAGCTCAGATTTTGCACTGAGGCAAGTCGGTGGGAATGTGGCCAGTGTGATGTGCACGTTCCCAATGAGTAAACACGGTCACAGTAACACTGTTACACCATTGTTCAGTTTGGATTTAAGAAGCCTGCCTCGGAAAGAGGACACAGAAAAGAAGCTGTTACTTTTCTGTTTGTGAACGCTGCAGCTCTGTTCAGTCATTGGTTTTTCTGTGATAGCTCTGCACCATTATAATAAGTTGAGACAGATGGGGCCTGTCATACTTGTCTTTATAACAGGTTTTCTTTCCCTTCTCCGTATCTTAACTTTTTCTTTTTTTTGCTCATTAGCTCCAGTTCCAGAGACAGCCAGCTGGCAATTGTTTGCCAAGAGGAAGTTTCTCAGGATGAGACTTATGATGAGAATTTGAATGAAGACATGGAGTACTGTAGTGAACCAAGCCTGATCTCTACTGAAATGTGAGCTTTGCAACTTTAATCACTGTGTCTGGGGGGCTCTTTAAGAGATAGAGGTAGGAAGAGGTGACATTTTTTCTACAAAAAAAAATCAGTCTGGCATGAGACCAGAAAATTTGAGTCAGATAACACAGATATTAGAAAGTAAAAATATATATTTCAGCCCTGAGAAATAGCATTGAAACAGTTTTCCCGGTAGGTTGTTTTCCTAGGTGTTTGTCCGTCTTCTCTCAATGGAATATCTGGATTTTATATGTCTGGATCCTCTCTTCCATTCATTTCTACCTGTACCTTCAAAGCATTTCTCTGCCTTACAGTCTCTATGACTGCTCCTGGATCATTTATAGGCAGATGGTATCTAGGGTAGTTGCATCCATTCAATGTGTTCTTCTTGGCTTTACTACTAGAAGAGGAGTTATGGTGCAACATGATCTGTTTTTCCAGTATACCTCTCTTCCTATTTCCAGGCTTTCCTACCAGGACGATGAAAATAGACAACTGACCCCACCAGAAAACAGCAAAGGAGAGGACACCCGGCATTCCCCCAAGAAAGGATTTCTGTGCTCCTCCTCACTAGGTAATGTCCCTGGCTGACCTGCAGACTCTGCTCTCCTCTGCCTTGACTTAAATTTTCACATCTTGCTGGAGAAATCCCATCATGAGTGGGACCTGAGTGTTGGTGGTATTGCACTTGGCTCATGAGACCAGGAATCTTACACAATCTGTAGGATTGTGACTGTGTAGATGCCTGGCCAGCAGACACCCGTGCTGCCTCCGTGCTCAGTCAATAGGTGAAACTGTGGCTGTTTGGACTGTCAGTGGTTATTTGGATAATCCATCTGGGCTGTTTGATTAAGCCTGTATGTGAATTAGGAGAGTTTATTAGATTGCCCAAACAGCAGGGAGCCGCTGGAGGGACCAGCCTTTGGTGTATGATATTCTGCGGTGTATGTATTCAGGAGGGAGAAAGGAAAGGTTGTATTTTATGGCTGCTATGAAGAAAGGAGTGAATTTCAGAGTAAGTTAAAACTGTAAGAATTTGCTTTCTGCTGTAATTGTAATTGGATGTGTTCCTTATGCTCGAGTGTGCAGACTATGCTCAAGTGAAATCCATCAGAAGCGTTTATGAAGGTACCAGAATAAGTGGGAGAGTCTAGAAATAAAGACAGTGTACAGTATTTTTCAGCCTTTTTTCCCTGAGTGGAAAAAGCCTATTTTCCCATTTTATGTGGAAAAATAGAGGGTGAAGGCAAGAACTGAAAATAATATTGTAAATAGAGTACATTCTTATAAAATAAACAATGACAGACTATGCAGGGAAATGTTTAAATGAGGATACTGTATCCTTGCTTAAAGCTTGCACTACATGTACTCTGTTTCAAAACTTAATAGCACGCAACAAGAATTCCTGTGTCCACCCTGAAGGCCAAATTTGCAATCAGACTTTGACACAATGCTTCTTTAACTGCATTCCAGTGCAGTTATGACATTGATGTCATATAGGGTTTGCTCAAGAAAGAAGATTTTTGTTTTCAATCTGCATCATGGCATTAGTTCTATGTATCCTAAGACACGTGCCCTCCAGGCCCCCAGGGGAGCTTTTCTCAACAGATCAATAATATAGATATTACTATTTTCAGAATTCTAATTTTCTTTCCTAATTTAGAGAAATGTCAATGGGACCAAGAAGTGCATGTAATATTTATTGTGCCATTTATTGTGCAGCTCTCGGATTTATTTGCAATAATTTGCTGCTGTTCAGAAGTGGAGCCCGCATACTTGTTTGTAATATACCTTGCGGCATTTTAATTCCTGTTGAAGGAATATAGATCTCATATTTACAGAAATAAAGCTTAATTTCATAGCAAGTAAGCACTGTGGGTGTTTTAACTGTTCACTAAAAATCCTTTTTATTTAAAAAAAAGACTCTTTTCCAAATTTCTGGAAATGCTGCGTGTCTAAATACCCAATCCTCTATTCACCAGTGAATTCAAGCACTGATGTAAATGATTCACTTCCACTTGACCTTGCTATGGATACAGCCTCATAAACTGTGGCACTAGGAAAACAAGCCCCATGAAGGTGGGAAGCCAGTGGCAGCTGAGCAGCCCGTGGCCACGCGGGTACAGCCAGGGCCAGAGCATCCACTGCCATTGCTCGTCCCCTTGAGGGCTTTACCTGGACCACGGAGATTTGGAAACACTTTTATTGCCTAATAGGGAAAAAAGTTGCATGCTTTCTACAAGAAGAGTGCTTTAAAAGAGAAAACTATTATGCAGAGCTGCTATCTTGCAGATTGCTTGGAAGATAGCACTGGTTGGTCCATGGATCTTGACTGTGTTTTGCAATTGAACTGTTTTTGAAAGCGGACAGATACTGAGGGAAAATGGACAAAGCCTAAATTAAGAGTGTCTTTGCTGTCTCTCCAGTGCGAACTGAGTGGAACTGCACTAGAACAAATTGGAATCAGATTATCTGTAGTGTTGTGTGAGTGACGGACACAATTCTCTGTGATTGTGTTTCAGGTCGAAGAGCATCTTTTCACTTAGAGTGTCTGAAAAGACAGAAAAACCAGGGTGTAGATGTCTCACAGAAGACAGTTCTGCCTTTGCATCTGGTACACCATCAGGTAAGCTTTAATAACCACAAAGGGCCCAGCAATGCAACTGAGGATCTACCATGTGCAGTACCCTCCCACTGTAACGCAGCCAACTTACTTCTTAAAGACCTTTAGGGATTCTTTCTCACCCATTTTAAAGGTTGGAAATTTTATTTGTCCTCATGCTCATTCCCTTTTTTAGGATTTTACCATTCCCAGAAGAATGCTACAGGAACATATCCTCCAGAGTTAGCAGAGTTACTATTATCTGATGTCCTTGAAAGGGAAGAATAAAAAACTAACTAAAATGTCAAGATAAAAATAACTACCCCAATTGCACACTGCACTGTAATTACACTGGCTTTGAGGATAGTACTCATATGAATAAAATGTGCAAGGTCTACTTCCATATTAATTAAAGGTAACCAGTAACTGTAATTAATCATTTTTAAATAATAAACTGATTACATATAATTAATCAGCTTCTTTAGCTCTCCTTAACTGCATTGAGCAGCCTAGCAAATGTATTCTTAGGCATGGATCTAGCCAGCTGTCCATGTTGAAAGTAGACTTGTGTCTTTGAGCTTGATGGCCCCCATAATCTATCACCATAGCAGAAATAGGGGCAGACAGTAGTGCCAGCCCTGCAACGCAGGGTGCCCTGCTCCACACAGTCCCCCAAGCTGAGCAGAATTGCCTTTCCACCTCCTTGGGCTGTCATGAGGGAGAAAATACCAGAAACTAGCAATAGGAGGAGAGAGAAGTCATAGCAGTAAGAGAAGAGAGAGAAATGCACCTTGGACTCCCTGTCTTTTCTGACTGCTCTATATGCTGGCAGCAGCAGGACAGACCTTCACAAAGCAGTAGTTATTGCTGTTGTAGGGCAACCAGAAGAAATGTTGAGGCAGGGAGTAGTGTGTGGTGAACACCTTCCTGCCCACCTCACAGCACTAATAGCCCTCCTGAGGCTTTCTGCATTCCCACAGCAAGGCAGGAGGACAGGAAGCTTTCCTTCCACACAGCTAGGTGGGAATCACCTCCCTCCAAGGGCAGAGGAGTGTGTGAGGAGGATGGACCTACCTTAGCCTTCTACATCCCACCACACAGCTCCAAACCTTGAGGGATGGAGCTCTACCCACCACAGAGTGACTCTGCTAAGCTGCAGCATTGTCCTGAAATAAGTGGCTGGCCTCTGGTGGGGAACATTCAGCAGTGTCAGTGTGTCTACAAAGATGTTAGCCCAGAAGAGTGCTTAAACCAAGCATACGAACAGGAAAGGTTGCTTCTCCTAAGTGCAATAAATTCTGTTGCCTGGGAATGCTTGAAGGGGTATTATCATGAAATACTCATACATACAGATATGTAAATTTATGCAGATGAAGCTTGAAGTAGTCCCACAGAGCTTCTTTTAACTTCCTCATCTCCTTACATTTGGATAAAGTACCTTGTATGTGTTTCTACTGAAAAACTGGATCAGTTGTTCTTCCAAAGGCAGGGCTGTCCTTGAAGTCCAATCAGCTTAAGCAAATTGCTGAGGCCATGAGAGCCTGCAGGACATGATCTGTACAGAAGAATTTAAGGGCTTTTCTCCTTATTGAGAGTCAATTGGAGTCTTAAAATTAATTCTTGATCAACATTGTTGAGCCAACTGACCCCATAATTGATTATTTTTTGACCCATGATAAACACTTATATTAAAATTCACTTAGCTAACTTTTTTAGATATCTAAAGTTATACAGTCTAAACTGGTCAGTTCAGTTCCCATTATACTCGGGAAAAGAGCATCCTCAAAGAGGACTTGCAAGCTGAGTGTAAGTCTCATCCCCCAGAGGACATTTTCAGACAGGTATGCAAAGCAGGCAGGATGCCTCTGGGTGTCTCCCTAGACACCAAGGTTGCACTCAACACACAGCTTTTAGGTAGCTCCAGTTGGGTGAGACGAACCTCATCCAGAATACGAGGATTCTCACCAACACAAATCCACATTCTTTTGTGTTTCCTATGGGTCAGCATTTCCTTGCTTGTTTTAAGCAGTAGTGAGCTCTGTGAGGTTAGCTATTGACTTTGATAGCACTGCTCTTGAACAAGACAGTGATCATGAGGAATAAGACATCACAAGAGCCTTGTGCAAACTGGGGTTTCTGGAGAGATTTATGTTGTAGAAGGAGGCTGATGACTCAAGGATTATACAGGAGGGACTGAGTGACTGAAAGAGATGTTCCTCAGATAGGGATCTTCCCCCCTGCAGCAGATGCTTTAAAATCTAGAGGTGAATTTACAGTTATTGCTATCTGCAGACATCTCTAAGATTCACTCATGGCATCTATTCAGGTTCTACAGCACCTGCTGACAGAAAACACAGTAACTGGGAGTTGAAGCTAGCTGTATGGGTAGTAGCAGTGGTGGTACAAAGCATTGCTGTCCCACCTACTTACTGGAGAAGAGGGGGTGTTTCTGGCAGGGCGGTGGGGAGCAGGCTCACATCACTCCTGTGAGTGGGGGCCCAAGGCTGAAGAGCCACAGTCTCGAAAGCTTGCCACCAAAGCAGGATATGCCATTTGATGGAAAGCTTCCAAAAGGCACTCACAGGGAACATTTAAACTGTTCCGGGAGCTGGCAGCTGTGTTCACAAAGCTCAAGGCCCTCCCAGCCCTTCTTGGGTAGTTTCTCCACCATGTCATGCCAGCTGCTGACTGCGCCGTGTTCCCTGTGTGTGCGCAGGCGCTGGCAGTGGCAGGCCTGAGCCCCCTCCTGCAGCGAAGCCATTCCCCCACCGCGTTCTCCCGCCTGTGCGCCACGCCGCCCGCCACGCCCTGCAGCCGCGGCTGGCCCCCGCAGCCCATCCCGACCCTGCGCCTCGACGGGGCCGAGTCCAGCGAGAAACTCAACAGCAGCTTCCCGTCCATACACTGCAGCGCTCGCTACCCCGACGGCGGCGGCAGCCCCAGGAGAGCCCGGCCCGTCTCCCTCACCGTGCCCGCTCCGAGCGCAGGGAGCAGCAGGCAGTTTCACGGCAGCGCGGGCAGCCTGGTGGAAGCGGTAAGATGGGGGCTCATCCAGGATGGGGGGCAGTGTCGAGGACACCTTGAAATGTGGTCCTCGAAAGAGCAGGCCGAGACACGTGTTGCTGCTCACAAAGCCAGCAGAGGGAAAAGTCCATTTCCATGGAAGGGCTAGCAGCATCAATGGGAGGAGGGAGGAGATTATTAGGGAAAATATAGCAGGGAAGAGGGTTGGGATTGGGGTGCCCTAAGACTGACAGTGCAGAGTACTAATGTTTGTCTTTGTCTCTGGTTCCCTGGCTGCTTTTGAAGGTCTTGATTTCGGAAGGACTGGTGCAGTTTGCTCAAGATCCAAAGTTCATTGAGGTCACAACCCAGGAGCTCGCAGACGCCTGTGACATGACGATAGAAGAGATGGAAAATGCAGCAGACAACATTCTCAATGGTAACAGCAAGCAGAGCCCCAATGGCAACCTCTTGCCTTTTGTTAACTGCAGGGACCCAGGGCAGGACAGTGCAGGAGAGGAAGAGGAAGAGGTGCAGAACCCGGATTGTAGAAAAAGTCAGGAGGAGCTCAAGGACAGCAGGATTTATATCAGCAGCCTGTAGTTGCCAGGGCTGGAAGCGATGCTGGTTTTTTATTTGTTTCAATGTTCCTAATGGGTTTGTTTCAGAAGTGCCTCACTGTTCTCGTGACCTGGAGTAACCGGAACAGCGTTCTTCATTCATTTCTGTTGGGACGAGTCGCAGAGTTGGGTGGTGTAAGAGAGCTTTTCAGGAGCGGATATAACCCCAGCACGTGTCCATGAAGGAAGAGTGAGGAGGAGGAGGAAGAGGAGGAGAGCCAGCTCCCTCTTTTTTTCGGTCCCTGCACGAGGAACGACGACTGCCTCCCGAGTGCAAAGGGGAACCTCAGCTTCCTGCGGATGGCCCTAGCCAAAAGGACCCTGCGCCAAACGGGTGTCTTTCAACTTTGCTTGTAAAAACCATTTTGCACATATTCTGTATGAGCCTCACCGTCTCCATCAAGCCAAGGCCCTTGCGTTCGGAGGGGGAGGAGGACTTCTTCTGCTGTGGATCCCAGCACCGCCACCGGCAGGAGGAAGCAGAAGAAGCCCCAGGGCGCCCGAGGGACAGGCTGCCGAGCCGACCCGCAGAGACGCCCAGGCAGCGCTCCCTGCCAGCCAATCCGGGCTCCGGCGGCCACACCTGCCAGCCAATCCGAGCTCAGGCAGCCACACCTGCCAGCCAATCCGAGCTCTGGCAGCCACACCTGCCAACCAATCCGAGCTTGGGCAGCCACACTTGTCAGCCAATCCGAGCTCGGGCAGCCCCTTGCCAGCCAATCAGAGCTCGGGCAGCCAGCCGGTGGGAGAGCGGGGAGCAGGCTCTGCGGTGGCGCGGAGCCGACGGGCCCGGCGCTTGCCGAGGTGGCCGTGGGCTTGTGTAGATCTCTCCTTGTTTTGCAGTTTGATATTTTCTTGAAAGCATGTTGCAGTTTTTATTTTGACTATTTTATTATTATTATTTTTTGGAGGGAGAAGGGAGTGTTTACAAAGTTTTGTAATCACCTACCTTTTTTTGTTTTGGTTTATTTTCACCTTTGCAAATGTTAAATTGGTTTGATCATGCTGTATTATTTAAACTGGGTTTTTTTTTTTCTCTCCATTGAAATTTGGTAGAAGTACGATAGACGCGTTTTACCAAACATTATGTACACCGAGAATTTGTAATTTGATTTGCTAGCGATGGAAACCTCCTTTTTTTGTTGTTGTTTTCTAATTTAAAGCTAGTAGGCGATGCACTTAATATAGTCTTGCACATTTGAGTGACTGAGTTGGGTTCTTCTTAGCGCTGAGGAGCGCGGCGAGCGTGGGAGCAATACTGAGCGAGTGTGCGCACGAGCGCGCGCGGTTCTCTGCATCCCGGCTCCTCCGGGCCATGCGAATGCAAGAACCAACCACCGTCTCTGCTTCGGAGAGGGGAATCAGTAACTCTTTGCATTTTCTGTTCCACAAGATATGCAAAAACAATGCAATAATATTAATTTTGAAAATACAATTGTAAGTCGTGCTGGCATTAAAACTGTACAGAGAAAAAAAAACAAATTATGGGGGTGGGGGGAGACAAAACACAGAAGGCGTTTTGCTTCGATATATTCCGTGTGATGTTCTCTTGCATTGATAATGTTTCTGTCGAAGAAACCGTTATACTTGAATTCAGGTCCGTTTCAGTATTTTTCAAATATTTTTTTAAATGAATTGCAATTGTGCCAAGCAAATATAATGAATTGAATTAAGTTTGTTTAAAAGAAAAAGAAGAAAAAAAGAAAAAAAAAAAGAATCACTTCTTGTATATTTTGCTGCATGTCAAGTGAATCATTTCGTATTTGGAATGTGCCAAGCTTTACCTTTGGACTTTTAAGTGCTTTTCTACGTGTGGTTGGGGAAAAGGGGAATTCTTTTGTTTCGTTCTGTTTTTCCTTTTTAATTTGTACAATGAACAAAGTGTATCTGGTGTAAGTAACTATTCTACAGTCCACTGACAGGCTGAACGTTACTGATTTTGCATATCTTGTGTTCATTTTCCTTTTTCCTCACTCCCTTTAAACGTGCACGATGACTTTATTGGTAGAGAATCTTTCTTCCCGAGACTGGGACGTTTTATTCCGGCTTTCTTCTCTTTCAGTTCTCACAGTTTCTCTAAAAGTCTCTTCCCGCTAGAGGGTGCCAAGACCCCCAAACCAATTTGGTAGATCTGCTCTCCGTATTCAGCTGGCACCAGCAATCCAGGGAGGAAGGGGAAATCCTGCTTTCAGATCTCTCTTATTAAATAGCTAACTGTCATCGATAGCAATAGGGATGCTGGGATGTGTAAATGAAGGAGGCACAAGGATCAGCAAAGTGGAATGACATAGCCCTGAGAGCCTGGGCAAGGTGAGGGAAGGAGCTTTCCAGTTGCTTTGGAAAACTGTTGCACTCCAGCTTGCAGGTCAAGAGGCAGATGTTAAGTGACTTGAACCATGTTTGTGTGACCTAAACCCAGACCTTAGT
>JAUBOD010000082.1:636313-647023 GCA_032353885.1 Nothura maculosa
TCCTTTCCTTTCCCTCTTCTCCTTTCCTTTCCCTCTTCTCCTTTCCTTTCCCTCTTCTCCTTTCCTTTCCCTCTTCTCCTTTCCTTTCCCTCTTCTCCTTTCCTTTCCCTCTTCTTTCCTTTCCCTCTTCTCCTTTCCTTTCCCTCTTCTCCTTTCCTTTCTTTTCTCCCTTCCTGCAATACACCTTTCAGGCATGATAAAGCGTGCCAGCCCAGAGCACCCCAGCCCCATTTGCCCACAGGAGCAGCCCCAGGCACACCAGGGCAAGGTTAGGCGTCCCGCTCCCCAGCTGTTGATGCAGAGGCTCCGACAAAGCCAGCTCAGCCTCCCAGTTTGTGACAGTGCCCGCCCGGCTGCCTGTGGGGTGGCCCTGGGGGACGCCCCGGCGGCGGCACCGATGGTTGCTGGGTTGCACACAGTCATCTGCAGCAGGCCCGAGCCTGCCAGCCACTTCATCTCACACAAGGACAATGATTTAAGTGAGTGAGTTGCTGGCAGACGTGTCCTGGAGCCGGGCTGCCGGGAAGGCGCTCGCGCGGCTGCGCCGTCCTCGGAATGCTGCGCTCCCCACAGCAGCCTCTACCTGCCTTCCAGCACCAGGCACTCGGCTGCCCTGTCCCTCGGGTGCTGCCAAATGGACCTTGCGGAGCAATTTCAGTCCTGTTTCAAAGGATTGTTTAGAACCTGGAAGCGAATGGTGTCATTAGGAGTGTTGGCCCCAGTTTGTTTATTTTGGTAAGGAATTTGCCTCTTTTGCAAGGCTCCCACCCGACAATCTCCTGCTTTGAGACTCTTGGACTGTCATGGAAAATGTATGCCTGCAATATAGAAACTGTCACAGAGAAAGTGTCATTTTGTCATAACTATAAGATAGGAGTGGAGTCAGATGGTGTCAGGGACAGTGTAGGATATAGGATCGACTCACTGGCTGTAGGTGGTATGCAGGCAGAAATATCTAAATTACTATCAAGTGATTTTAGTGTTGAAGGCAATGAAAAGAGCAGCTCATACCTCACAGAGCTAACTTTTTAGGCTGTCTGCACACTCTGGAAGACAGTGCTTTGCCAGGTAATATTCTAGTCTAAAATAATGTAAATATTATAAGCAGGGAAATTATTCCAGAATAGCTTCAGTAGAACAGGTGGTTCTGGTGCAAATCCTCGATATCTTCCCAACCAGGAATATTAGACACAGTTCCAAGTCAGAGCCTACAACACAGCTTTGCAGTGTTGCCACATTAGGTATCTTCCTCAATCATTAAGAACAAAGTACTTATCATTATCAACTCCTCAGTATGCAAATCTCCAACAAAGACCTTTGAATATGAGCAAGCTTTTCCAGAAGCCTTACAGTGCCAGGTTCACAAACACCTAAAAACTAAATTCAAGATAGGGCTTGAGAAAAGTTATGGAGACACAGGATTTAAAAAGGAACAACAGAAGCCAAAAAACATGTACCTCAGGCAGGAGAGCTCTTATCTCGACGTACTGTATGTTGTCCTCATAGAGTTCCAGCAGCCCCTGGTAGAAATAGGCCTTGAACACAGGTGCATAGCAGATAAGCCCAGAGGCAGTAAGAAAGACTTCTTCAAATCTTCTCCAAATGTGAGCCTCAGAAGGGTAGGCCAGCTCAGGGGCATCCGTCACCAGGGTCAAGTTTCTCAGCAAGCTGGAGAAAAGGGAAGAGGAAGAATTAGAAGCCTGAACAAATCCATTAGCTTTCATTATGCAAAAAGCCACCATTTGGAAACTTGGGTGACTTTTATGTGAGAGAATAGGATTCCTCCAAGATAGATGTGAGTTTTATTATGAGACCAAGCTTTGCAGACATGACAGTTTCCCATCCACACCCTTGTAGATGCAGTAAGGCAGCGTTGCTCAACTGTGCTGAAGAAGACATGCACATTGGGGAGGACCAAGAAGAGGTGAGGAGCAAATCCTACCACAAGTGAGGCTCAGTTCCTACCTTGGAGCCTGCTGGCAGTATCTAAACAGGTGGATTATACTACAGGTACAACTATGAAGCATCCAGATAGGTTTTACATGACCTATGTTTATTCCATATTTATTTTAATATCATTTATTTTAATATATTTATACTTAATGGTTGGTGCAGATAATATCTGTGAATCAGAAATCCTTTTGCCCTCCAAGCGAAATGAAGCTGCAACCCTGCCTGTTAAATGAAAGCTTGTGCCTTACTGGTAACTTTTTCAGATTTGACTGATGGCAAACAACTGTTAAGAATTGTGGGTCCTGCCTTTCTCTTGCCTTCAGGATGGCAGGGTACTTATTTCCTTCATAGACTCTATTGGAAAATAAACCTCTTTAAGAAATCCATAGAGGCTGCAGGTTATTTTATCAGGTAAAAGTTTGAGAGAACCAGTAATTGCATTATTGTTGAGTTGTGCATGTAGCTATAGGTGAGCACTTGCATTTGGGACAGGGTGAAAGTCTGTTTACAGGCAAATTTATAGCTTTCATTCTGCATAAATCTTTTCCTCTGGAATTAGGTCCCTTGTTCAGTTGGCCCCTTGAAGATTTTGTCAGAAATTTCTCAGGCTGGAGGGCAAAGACTAAGTGGCAATACAGGGAGCAGTCACCCTCCTTCCTGGGTGGACAAACTAAAGCCACAAACTAAAGAGAAGGATGCTGGAGGCTCATGGTCTTATGAATCCTAATAGGCCTGATGTTTATCTAGTCTCAGAGGCTGTGCACGTTGTTCAGATAGAAAAACCTTCGGCCATGCTTCATCCTTCATTCAAGTATATGGTTTCTCTTTGATAACTGCTAGTGATCTTTAATAATGTTTTGTGTTTGATGTCTTGCCCCTCATCCCACCACAGTACTCCTCTCTGTTATACAGGAGATGTGGGTTTGATTTGTGCTTGTATTATCTCATTCCAAGAAGCTTCCGTGGATGGAATTAAAGATTTCCCTCCTACAGATCTAAAGTGTGATCTGGTCCAAACCTATAAATGAAGACTTCCTGAGCAGGGGCAGTGCTTTGGAGTCCCTCCATTCAGAGCATAAAATGGAGCTGTTTCCCCAGCATCTGCCTGCTGGCTGCCCTTGCCTCTCTGAGGTCCCTCTTCCAGAGGCTGCAGTTTCAAATCTTCTTTGCTCTGTGAATTGGTTTGCTGGGAACAATTTTAGAAACAAAACAGTTTATCAGCAGAGACATTTGTACCACATTAAGGGCGAGATTTTAAGTGCACAACAGTCAGGAAATTCAGAGTTAAGGTTTCCACAGCAACTTTAGCTCTGCCCTCTTGTGCATTACAATAGGGCCTTTCGGTCCATTATCACACAACGCTGGGCAACCCCAGATACTATTCAGTAAACAAAGCAACAAAATGGAAAGGAACTGAACCATAACCAGGCAGGCCCATGTGCAGCATTTCGCACCGTGGCCTGCAGTGGCGTTTGGCATTTCAGACATGTTCGGGGGAGCGCTGAGCAGTGACATTGTAGCATCACCCTAGAAACCAGGAATGCGAGAGCCAGGGGCATCTTTGCAGAGCTTATCTGAGTGACAGCGCGGTCGGGGACAGGCCTCCAGCGGGGCCTGTGTGCGCCAGCTCGGGTTTGTGTGGGAAGAACTCAGGCGGCCCAACCGCTGGGAATAGGCCGTGGCCAGGCCCAGCCGTTGGGAACAGGCCTTGGCCAGGCCCAGCCGCTGGGAACAGGCCTTGGCCAGGCCCAGCTACTGGGAATAGGCCGTGGGCAAGCCCAGCGTTGCTGCTCCCTTCCTGGGCCGGCCTTGCTCCCATGCTGCTGCCGGGGCCGCACATGAGGGCTCCTCACAGGCCCCGCACAGCAGCAGCCACTGTTGGCCTGGCTGGCCCGGCGCTGCTCCCAACACAGCGGGAAAAGGGGAAAAGCCTCTGCCTGGATCAAAAGACCTTGCAAGCCTATTCTCGCCACCGGGTAGAGCTGCCTTTTAGATAAGGACCAACAGGTACTTGGGATCCAACTGTGTTTTTGCCATTCTCCGTGAGAACAGACTCCTTCCACAAAAAGCACTCACTTCCCTGCTCCTTATTTTTAAATCTGGCTGGGCAAACTTGGGGTTGTTTACTTAGCCTGTGCTCTTGGGCTAGATACAGCAATAAATCCCCACACCACCCTGCTCCTAAAAGCACATAAATCATCTCATGTTTTTTATGATCCCCTTTCCTTTGAGACTGATTATTGATCCTTAGAACTGTGAAGATTTATTAGGTAACAGTGATCCATGCTTGATAACAGGATAATCTCTTAAGGGTCCAGGCGGCCAATTTTGTACCAGGAGATGTTGATGCAGATGAAGCAAAGCTTCATGAATACATTTTTGCTTATTTTCTGGAAAGGAACTTACTCAGTGATCAGGTGCAGACTACAAATAGCTTTCCATGTCATATCATATATACAGTGAACAATGTTATTGCAAAGCATATGCCCAAGGGGGCATAACCAGAGTGACCAGCTAAGGATTATTTATTTTTGACAGTGTTTTTGCTTTCTTTTTTTCATTTTTTCCCTAACTGCTTTGTTTCCTTGCACTATATAATATCAGAGTGAAAGGTTGCTATTTCCTAATTTTTAAGGTCTTTTTTTTTTTTTTTTTTTTTTGCTGCTGCTGCTTTTCTATTCTATAGAAGTTAATTATACCACCCTCCTCACCATAGTTGCCGAATGTCTTCCAGTGGTGCATTAAATAGTGTGACTAACATCTGTCACATGTGGTTCATTCGTTCTCTCTCTTCCTCTTTTCTTCTCCCCAAGGGGAGACTTGTAGAGAGAGGTGAATGTTTTGTTTCTCTAGTGGATTTTCTTTCTTTTTTTTCTTTTTTTTTTTTTTTTGTAGTGTACATGCTGCCCTATTTTCCTGTGGCTAGGGCAAGCCAGAGGACACGAAGGGGAAGGTGCAGGAGGTCTGGGCAGCCGTTGGCACCCGAGGGAATTCTCTCCACTGCCTAGGCCTGGCCTCTGTGTCAGCTCCCTCACAGATGACTTCATCCCTATGATAGAGAGCTCCACTGGGCCGCGGGAGACCAACTGCTGGGCATGGCCTTAATCCCTGGGCTACCAGGGGGGAGGCTGTTTCACAAATATCTGCAATGTCAATGCTGTTTCCCTGAATATCTCTTGGCATGGTTATTGTGAGCTCTCACTTTACAAATGGCGACAATTCTGTTGCATTTCAAGGGGAAAAAATGGCACTCTCCCATATCGTAATTAATTGTAAAGAAAACAAGTGTGGAAGTCTTTTTAACTGTGAGAACAAAATTCCCTTCCTTTCTCTTCCTCCAAGCCCAGAGTCTCTAGACTCTTGAGACAGCATTATTTTGAAAGTTTACCAGTAACATAATACTCCAGGGTCTTCTTGGCTCATAGGGCTTATGTTTTGAATATGAATGATGAAAGTTCCTTTTGAGACAAAGAAGCAAAAAGACTTACTTTCAGCATAAACATACAACACATAAAAACACAAAAATACAGACAAACTAAAAAGAAATGGTGTCTGTCTCACTGCCTGTGCCCTTGGTGATCAGGAATGTGGTAAGGTGTAGGAGGTGCCTCCTCCAGGAAAGAGTCTCATTGTGCTGCTCGCATTTGCTGAGCCACATTATCTTGCATGAGAAGCCTTCCCTACTGCCATATTCCCCTGATACTTCCTTGAAACCACCCAACTATCCATCCGTTCCTTCCTCTGACATCTGCTTTCTCTCAGCTTGTCAGTGCTCAAGGGCAAAGAGGAGTGCAGGGAAGAGGTAGCCTGGGATGCACATGTTCATGAGACTGGGAGAGTTTCCAGAAACTGAGAAGCAGAACAGATTGGGGCCTATTCCTGGCCAGAGACCTATTTCCAGACAGCCAAAAAACATTCCTAGCCCCTAGATTAGTACCCAGGGATTAGATCAAAATAGGAGGGGAAGCGCCTCAATGTGGCTCTTGTTCATGTGCCTGTGCGTTATGTACGGTGTGACTTCTTTGCAGCTTCAAAGTACTCAAAATACAACGTACTCAAATAAATAAGCCTATGCAAGCAGTATGCAAGAGAATCAGGTTTTTGTAAGTGGCTCTGACACTTGTTTGCTGAGGAAAATCACTTTGTTGGTTTCTGCCTCACCCTTGGTGTGACCTCTGGGGCAGGTCTGCATCGTGTATTGTATCTACCACTATGGAGTCCTGCTTTGACTTGGGGTTACACAACAGTGTTGATAAATAACACAAAAGAAGAGCAATGTGTTGATATTACCTCATAACCCAAACAGGACCATAGGGAATCAAACCATGCAGAGCTCTACCCTCCTTCTGTAGGATGTCATGCCACCTACCCTCAGCCAGGAAGGGACACCAAACTATGTGAATTCAGCTAAAAATAAACACAGTGAAGTGTTATTCCTAAGAAGATTCTGAAATACCCAGGGAGATTGCTTGTGCCCTAAGAATGTCAAGCTATTTCAAAATTTCTTGTACTTCATGGATTTCCCTCTGGGGTTGAAGAGGGCTAGTGCCATGATATTTCTCTCCTCATCACTCCCAGCTGCAATGGAAACTATTGGGAAACCAGTTTTCTCTTCATAAACACATAAGCGACTTCTCACTGGATATTATTTCTCCCATCCCATGTCAGGACAGCCATGCCTCATTGTATAAAAGGTGGGGAATCCTGAGCAATTTTTCTCCCTCAGGGAGAGCCAGCTCCGTGCATTAGCCAGAAGACGACGTTCCCATTGTGTTTATGAGGGAGGAAAGGCAATCCCAGCGACCTAGCAGCCTGTTATCCCTCCTGCCCTGCCTCCCATATCCGCAGGGCACAGAGCCCTGGGGGCTCCGTGAGGAGGGGGTACCAGCTGCCTGCAAGTTCCATGCTCCCTTTTTAAAAGCCCACTTGCCCCACCTCACCAAAGGGTACTACAATAAAAAGCACCAAGTTTCACTTAGGAAATGCCATAATTAGGTTCACCACACGACCTTAGTCCTGCTTTATCCTTTGGTGCCAGCACCACGTCCTATTTTCTCAGCAAGGCCGGACCCCAGCCTGCCTGAGCACCGTGGACATTGGTGCTCTCCGAAAGGATCCCTACTCAATATTTCCCTTTGTCCTCGTTACTCAGTGTCTGCCACCATGCATTATTTAGCACATGCCATCCAGCTCCCAAAACAGCGTGGAGCTGCACGCTGCCTCCTGGCCTTGCAGCAGGGCTGCCACAGGCTGAATGGCCACTCTACAGAGTGGGAGAGAGGGCTCTGTCCTCTGTCACCACCCTCTGGAGGGGCAGAAGAGCCTCTCTGCCCCTCCACCCCCAGTAATTAAATGCTGAGCAGCCACCAGGCAACCTGAAACACCTGGTCCTGATAAAAGGCTGCCTGCTCCAAGGAAGGAGCTCCTAGAAGAGAGCTCTGGTGGAAGCAGCTGAAGTAAGACTCGCTAGTTAGACATAGGAGATGGTTAGTGTGGGATGAAACTCTGCTGGGAGGTTGGGGAGGAGGGGAAAGTACTGCCAGGCATGGGGTCTGCACATAGGGCTTCTGGGCTGGCTGGCTGTGCTATCCTAGGGCCTAACCTGGGAACTAGCCTTTCCTCTGGGGAAAGTTCCTGGTGTCTGAGGCTCTTACCTGGAATGAGGTTCTGTGCTTGAGCTCAGCAGGGTTTCAAAGTGAGCACCATAAGGATGGAGTTTGTATGGGGGAGGGGGTTCTCCTGCATTTTTCTTGTTGCTACAATAGCTTTAACTTCAGTACTTTGTCCAGCTTCCTGCCCTGAGGCAAAGCAATGACTTTAAAAATTACTTTATTGCTGGGAGTGGGGGAAGCCTAATTGCTTAGCTACCTCTCTTGCTCCTGTGCTCTGGTGTTCTGCCTTACCAGCTACATATTTTTGTTTGCCTCATCAGAGGAGCCAATGTCCTTCACCATACACCCCTGTCCTATGCTAGAAGCCCATTCAGTATGGGTGCTGAGGGAGAGTAGGGACAGATGGTCATACAACTCCTTAAATAATGCCTCTAACCCTGCCTGTGTGAAGGACCAAAGCAAAGCTGTATAGGAGAGTTTAATTTTGATAGTCTCTAATTCCGGTGCAGTTACTGCTGCATCCTGCAAGTTCTGGTATCATTATTTCCTTGTTCTGCCTACATAGCTTTGCTGCAGTGTCCTGCTTCCAGAGCAGCATGTGGATGGCCAAGGAGCACCAGAATGATCCTGACAGGTATGCAGCACTATTATGGAATACCAGCAGGCTTGCAATTCCTGTTCACTCACCTCTTATCAAACTCGGTCACGTTGGGCAGCTGCTTCCGGTAGGTCTCCAGCAACACCCACTGGGAGCACTGGGCTGGCACGGGATGAGGAGGGTGAGGCTTGGAAAACCTAAAGCGAACAGCGCCGGTGCGTGTGAAGCAAATGTAGCAGTTGGGCATGTAGGTGGCATTGTACACCAGCCAGTCCACGCTCAGGATGGCATAGTCGTGCAGGTGTAGGACAGCACCTGGGAAGAGGAAAAGCAATTCTAATGAGCTGAAGAGAAGGAAAACTGCTTTAATGTAATAACAGTTCAGGCTTGCTCATCCTGGGGCACCTGGAAATGCTTCGAGATAGTCATAATTGACCTCTGCCATCAGCAAGACTGCTGCTCTGCTCCTCTGCTGGGCGATGCAGCCCACTCCACATCAAACAGGGTAGGCAGAGCATGACAGCTCCCTGGGAGCAGAGGCTGGGAGGAAATCAATAGGGAGCTCTGCTTCTCCACTGGGATGGAAAATGCTCCGAGTTACTAAATGTCTTTCAAAGGTTGCCTTGAGCTGGCTCTGGCCACACTTAGAGGAGTGTTCACTGTAGGCAGCCATTCACAAGGCACACTAGCTACTAGGCAGACCTGAACCAAGCCTCTGTATCTAAGCTATTGGAATCCTAGCATATCTGCAGGTCTCTGTCATGTCTTAAACTCTGTCTTAAACCAAAATCTTGAATCATGACACAGTGGGATATTAGATACAGAAGTAGGATCTACCTCTTCTCTTCTTATCAAACACATGCTCACCCATCTGCTGCTGGCCAGTAACACGTACGTTTGGGAAGCTCTGTTACTCTGCAGTGTATCAGCAACTCCCAGAGCCCTCCTGGCACAGGAAAGCTACTGCATGCTCACCTTGTTCAGTGCCTCCTTTTGTGCTACCAGAACCCCTCCTCTCACAGAGACTTCTTGCATGGTTGCTTGAACTAACTAACCTGTCCCTCTGTAAAGGGAAGATGCTATGTTAGTATAAGCTCAAGCCTTAGAGATATGTATGTTATTGTTCTCAGTGAGACCTCTTATTCAAAATACATCTGACCCGCTTTTAAAGATAGAGAGGGAGGACAAACAGCAGCAACAGAAGATTGGTCATCATGTAATGTTAAGCCAACTGAAACTCTAAGACTAGCCAGTTGATCAACTTTTGTTATAACAGGTCTGACTTAAGCTGATGATAGGCAATGGTGGTTACTGCTCTCAGCAGAGCTAGACTGACAGGCTCTGTGCAAAAACAGGCCACTGCTGCCCAAAGCTGAGTGTCCTGTCATTTACAATACCACCCTCTTCCTTATGTGAGTACTGATAGCTATTACAGTAGTGCTTGAAATAATAGTAATTCCTAGGTGATCTGCTCAAGACTGAGACCTCAAAGACTAGTTCTGCACAAGGAATGACAAGGATGTACTCTTGACCCTGAAAAGCTTGCAGTTCTTCCAAGGACTCAGGGTTTATTTTGGTATCTCTTGGATTGGAAAGTGGTTAGGTGGTCTGCTTCCCTCTGGATATCCAAGACACCTTTTTTTGAGAGGAAGAGAGATTTGCTTTTAATTTCTTTACTACTCAACTCAATGGTGAACAGATAACAGCCCTGTTGTTGTAACAAGCACTTATCTTCACTGGTCAGGATGCTGCACACCAAGAAGTTGCATCATGCTGGGAGCAGAGCAAGACAGTTCTAGCCCATGCATTAGTGTCTCAGCCTTGCAGAGGAGCTGGTCTGTGGCTCTGCTGAAGCCAGGCACCAGCCTCTTGCCAGGGAGCTGCATGGGCAAGGCCATGGGACAGCATCTAAAAAGGGACCATCTGGAATACAGAGTGCATCATCCAGATGTTGAAAATTTTCAAATGGATGTTGAAAACTTTCACCAAATGCCTCTTATCTTTAGTTAAAGAAAGCACCTTGTTCAAATACTTCCCCACTTAACATAGGGAGAAATTGGACAGTTAGGAATCTAAGTTTTCCTGCTGCAACTGCCTTGACCTCTTGCCTCTCCATTGGACTGCTAGCAGCTCAGAGACATGGGGATGTCTGCATCCCTTAAAGCCAGCTTCCATGGCTAGGATTTCTATACAGCTAAAAGCATCCTCCAGTGTACCCTGGAGAGCTGTGACTTCACAAGCTGGTGTGCCCCAGGTGCTCCATGGGGCCTGCATAGGGCATGCTAAATATTGGACAAATTCATGCTGTTATACAACCTAAGCTGTTCCAAGTGCCTTTAAAACCATACATGTGCTGCAGAGTATAAATCAGCCTCTTCTGGTGTGGAGCATGGCCTGATCACATGGCTTCCTGGGCACCAGGGGCGAAAGTGTCTTGGCAAGAGGATGATAGGATAAATGCCAGCCTTGTAAAGAGAGGTCTCCCATAAGTGGACAGAAGAGAGCTTGATTAAGAAAGATCAACCAGAAAATCTTAAAGATTTTCTT